>JAQGBS010001820.1:0-14593 GCA_034698545.1 Acrobeloides obliquus
CTAAGAGCCATAACTTTTTTTTCAGGATTTTTTTCCAGAAAAAAAATGCATAGCACTGTTCTCCGATACATACCCTAACGATTGCAAAAAGAATTATCGAAAAAGCTGGCTCCTATAAAATTTGCATAAACATTGAAGTTCGGTACAAATAACAATCATTTTGTAAAATGGGTATTTTTAGTGTGTATAAACTATCAAGTCTGTGTGGTGTAGTGGTGAAGCTATCGGCAGTTGTACCACAACGGAGCCCGGTTTGACTCCCGGTCCAACAAAAAAGTTTTTGCTTAAAATCTTTTTTAAATTGAATAACAAGTTGACGGATTCAATTTAAAGCTGTTTATTGAAACAAAACAAGTAGAACATGATAAAAACGATTTTTTTAAATTAAAATAATTAAAAATTGAATTTCTCAGTTAGAAAAACTTATAAAAATAACTTTTTAATAGAAACAAGTGTGGGGTCAGAGTTAGTGCCGCTTTTATTAGAATTGAAACATATGTGGTCCCCATAAGGACCAAAACCGACCTAAAAAATTGTATTCCAAAAAAGCCGAGCGTTGTTCTTCAACACCTGACCGAAAAAAATAAACGCATTGGAAGACTCTTTATCGTTTAAGAGATAACACAGTTTAAAGTTAGGGGTCAGACTTTTATATGGATTTTTACCCAAACACCTCAAGTATAATTTCAAGGCTGGAAAATATCGACGGGAATCGATTCCCCGACTCCAATTTACCTTAAAACGACAAATGCATGGTTGTTTTAAGGTAAATTGCCCTAATCGTTCGGAAAAAATTCAGATCTCGCAAAATTTTGATTGCCGGATCACCTTGCCCATGTATGTTATACATGTGCAAAACTTTAAAAAAATATATAATTCAACTTTTAAGTAGGTATCATATCGCTTGGTTCTATTAGAGGAACGACGAGCGCTGGAGGCGCTCGGCTCCCCGGTACTATTAAAAAGAGGTCAAACATCAATGCTTCCAAAGCAAACAACAGACCATGAAATGAGATTAATCAGAAAAATTTGCAAAAAATGGAGGTCACATATATAACTACAGAAGCCACAGATTTAAAAATTATTTGGACACATTTCTGAAGCATAAAAATGTATATAATCAACTTTTTGACTGAGGAGATTAATATATATTAAATCAAAAATTTGAAGTCCAGTTACGCATTATAACATAAATACACAAGAAAATTGACTAAAGAATCAATAAACATTTCTTTACACATACATAGTGATGCGTCGAAATCATGATTTCGAATTACGGTGCCCAAATTTCGATTATGACTTTTCAATCAAAATTTCGATAAAATCGTTCGAAGATCAAAAAAACTTAAGGGTCCCCTTTATGTTTTTGTTCAAAATTTTTTGAACATCATAATGGTATCTTTTCACCAAAAATCGCCAAAATTTTTTCTAAAATTTTCACTAAAAATGTTCAAAATTGTCAATTTTTCATCAAAACTCGTCTCAATTCGCCAAAACTCATCATTTTCACAACTTAAAAATAGCAATTTCCTATGGAATTACGACCCCGATTTCAATTTCGGAACACCGTAATTACGATTTCGACGATCACTAATACATAGACATCAATAGTGTAGCCAGAAAATATTTCGGAGGGACCATAAGTATAAAGTTTTTTTGATCGCCGCGCTACGCGCTGTAAATTTTGTTAAAAATTCTTACTAAAAAGCAAAAAACCAACGACACAGACAAAAATTTTTTTGAAAGTGCTTTTTTTAAGCTGAAAATGTTCAGAAATTTAAGATTTTTGGTTAAATTTTGCCAAAATTTGGGCTTTTTGGTGAAAAATGGTCTATTTTAGTGAAAAATTGAAAATTTTGGAGAAAAATCATAATGGTGGACCATTAGGATCTTTTTAAATTTTCAAAAATATTGGGCAAAATCATAAGGAGAAGACTAAAAGGTAAATTTTTTCATTTTTCGGAGGGGCTATAGCCCCCTGGCTACGCCACTAATAAGCATACAATAAGTAATAACAGAAAAATAAATAAATAGGCCTAATTGAGAATATTGGTCGAATCTGACGGATGTGGCTGTTCTCTTATTTCATCAACTGGGCTTTCTACAGGGAATGGACGCTTCTTGCCGCATGGAGACGCCTTCATTTTCGGATCTGAGTTGCAGATTTCGAAGTTTGACAGTGCCTTTTGTGTGACCATTCCATCTTCGCCGATTTCTTGATGGAGGAAGAGATTCTGAAAAAGATTTGTTTTTGAAACTGAGTCAAAAATAAATTATTAGGACAAAATTGTGTTAATTTTTAGCTGAGATCAAAATTTTGGCTTTAAAACAGGGTTTCTAGATTTGCTGATTCTCAGAAAAGTGCTGAGTTTTGAATGACTAGCTGGTTTTTTTTTGTCAATTATTCTTTTTTGAGAGCAACTTCAGAATTTCAAATAAAAATTCGATTTTTGAGTCAAAATTTGATTTCTGACAAAAGATTTTTCATTCAAAAACACGATTTTTCTTTTAAAAAATTAAAGTTTTTTTGGCGAAAATTCGATTTTCCTAAAAATTTAAATGTTAGAATTTTTTATGAAAATTTTGGCAAAAATTCTATTAATGCTTAAAAATTCGATTTTTCAACCAAAAATCAATTATTTGAATCTTTGGAAATAATCGATTTTTGAGCAAATTCAAAATTTTCATCAAAAATTATATTTTTGAGCCAAAATTTGGTTCACTTTTTGAGCCCAAAAATTGATATTTGACCCATTTTTGAGCCCAAACATCACTAAAAAATTACATTTTCATTGCACATTTGTAATAAAATCGAGAAGGCATTGACAATATTAATATCTCGCTTGGTTCTACCACGTAAATAATCGGGTAGCTTGGCCAGCAAACTTCCAATAGAGTGGGAACCTTGAATGGAGAAGTCCTGCACCACTTCTTCTCCATCTCTCTAAAAAATATGAAATATTTCTTTCGGACTCAAATAATCTATTTTTAGCCTAAAAGATTACCAAAAAACGAGTCGAAAATCAATTTTTATTCCCTAATATAGATAAAAATGGCATTTAGTTTTAAAATTTGGACCAAAAATGGGTTCGAAAAATATACAAATTTAAATTTTATTAGACAAAATTAATAATCGTACCACAATAGCTTTAGCCTCGGTATTCTTAGATAAAATTTTCTTCATAGCTTTCTTTACAACGATGGCTTTCACTCGAGAAGGTCGTATTTTAATTTCCATGCCATTAATCTGAAAATGTATAAAATAAAAAATCAATAGCAAAATTTGTTGGCACCCAAAATTATAATGTTTACAGGGTGTTCCAAAAAAAACCGTTATTTGGTCATTTTTGGCAAAAATATTTCTCCAAAATGTCTCATTATGGGTATTATTATGCGAGAAATCAATTTCGCACATCAAAAAAACCTTGAAAATGCATCCCAGAGCAAGAAATATCCAATTTTCATATATTTTTCCAGTTATTTTGGTAGGAATATTTTTCAAAAATTTTTTGTCACAAAAATTTAACACTTTTAATTTCTCTTACCTCAACTTCTTCCACATCCGAATATTCCTGCTCCGTCCCATTAGGGTTCGTAATTTGCGACTTCACATTCGACGCTGTACTCATCCCAGTCTTATCCAAATCATTCGGAGTTCCCATATTTCCCAGAACCAATTCGGCACTCCTTCTTCCCATATTATCTAGGTGAACGGCAGAATTCTGAGTTGCATTGAAATCGATGTCTGCTAAAAATAGTAATAAATTTTTTATCAAAAAAACAAAGCGACTCAATTTTTAAAGTAAAACAAAATTTGCATAGAATAACTTTTGGGCACTGATTTTTGGACCGCTCAACTTTATATATAACATAAAATTTGAAGTACCCAAAATTGTAATAGTATAAAAATATGAGTATGTAAAATTTATATATAGACTAAAAACTTTCACTCTAACCTTCTTCCAGTGTTGAATCATGGTTAAAGCTGTCGTTATTAAAATCAACTAGACTGTCTTCATCGATATTCCGGTGCTCATTCTCAGCCGTTCCAGGAACGAAGGTAACATCCGACGCCAAATTAATAACGTCCCCGGCTGGATGTTCGTTCAGATCTTGCTCCAGAGTCATATCTGCCCAAACTTGGAGAAATTCGGTATAATCGTCTATGTCTTTGTTGACTTCTGGTTTCGGGTGAATTCCAGAAGATGCAGTAGAGACCCAAATAATCGGAGGCGCTATGGGTTTCTTTCTATAGCGGTAATAGCCATTACGGGACTACAAAAATTGATTTTAAGACAAAATGGGTCATAAAAAATGATTAATATTAAAAATTTTGAGCCCAAAAGTGGATTCGAAATTAATTTTTTACTACCCGGCAGTGCTGTAACTACCAGAAAGGGGGTTAATTACCACCCTCTAAAATTGTCAAAAGTCGAAAAAAATCATATTAGTACTCCTTATGATTTTTCCCAAAATTTTTATAAAATTCTAATGGTATTCCATTATAATTTTTCAAAAAAATGTCCAAAAATTTCCATTTTTTAAACAAAAATTGTAATTTTCAGCTTACAACAAGCAATTCCAAAAAATTTTTCGCCTAAGGAGCTGATTTTTTCCTTTTATATATTTTTCAAAAATAAATTTTTTGTAAAAAATCGAAAAAATTGCCTTAGTTCCTCTTGTTTTTTGCTCATTTAAAAAAAATCTTAAGAGAGAACTATTTTTCAATGTTTGCGCTCAAAAAATGTTTAAATATTAATTTTGGGCTCAAAAATGATTAAAAATCAGTTTTTAGGCTCAAAAATTGTTCAAATTTCAATTTTTGAAAATATGCCCAAAAATTGTACCGAATAAAACAATTTCATCCTCAAAACATCCGTAGGCTTATATGAAGCATTCTCGTTATCCCTTAAATCATAGGTATCGCCAATGGGTGTAATGATCTTTTCACGTTTTTCGGCCACATTCGATGGTTTTTGGGGAAGTCGAAGAGAGTTGAGACGTTCTATCAAATCCTTATCTGCTTCTTCCTCTGGTTCCCATGATAGATCCGCTATCCCACTATCATTCAGGGCTTCACTTTCTGTGCGCTTTTTCTTATCTAAAAAATTGGAATTAAAAAGTTTTTGAGAAAAATTTTTTTGGAAATAAAATACGGTTTTATTTTTTTTTGAATAAAAATATATTCTACTAATTTTTTTACTACACACCTGGTTTCTTAGCCATCTCCTGAGCATTTGGCGCATTTTGCCAGTGGCTGTCATCGGGTACCGGTTGAACACCCGGATCAAGTGGTTCCTCGTTTACAACTCGTGGTTCACCAACCGTCTGATCTGGTGGTTGACCCTCTTGCAAAACACCAGCGAGTGGTGGAGGACCCAAATCAACGCCCGATTTTTCGTGGGCTTCATTCTCTATGACTTCATGTTCTTGAACATCTCCAATGGGTGCATCAAGAACTGTTTCTTCGCCTTGAAAAGCAAACGTCAAAGTGTCATCTTCGTCAGCTGGAGCGCCAGCATCAAAATCATCTTGATCATTATCTTCGAGTCTAAGGGTTTTTTCGTTATCATTAACATCTCGTTGTCTGAAAATTGGATTTTTTGATGTTAAAAATAAGATTTCAGACTCAAATATGGGTACAAAATGAGTTAAAAATAAATTTTTAGTAGCCATAAACGCAGTGACGTATCCAGGATTTCAATATTTTCATAGAGGAAACCCAAAACGTCATTTTTTCAATAAAATTTTTTAAAAATTTTTGATTTCGAGGCAATGGGGATCAACTGCCTCTAGATATACTATTGATGAGTAAAAAGCATAAATCGAAACCAAAAAACAATTTTTTGGTTTCGACTTGTGCTTAAAAATTGAATTTTCCACACAAGTACCTCAATATAGCAGGTGTTGTTGGGAAAGACTCTTCTAACAACTCATCAAAATCCTCAATATCATCGCCCAACGGCATCAAATTTCCGATAGTAATATCCGCTGTGTCCGCTACACGATCCTGTAAATTTCGACAAAAAGCATCGATTCTTTCATCCAAATTTTCGGTTTCCTCAGCTTCTTCTTCTTCGCTTTTAGGTGGCTGGGAAAGACGTTCAAAGTCCATGTTACGCCATTTGTTGTGCAACAGAAGAAATCTTCCATCCAGGCTCGATTGGACCCGTTTTAACAGCAGACTTTGGGCTGAGCCTTCTTCAAAGCCGACGGTGGCCTTGTGATAGTAGGGTTCATCCAAGTCGTGGACTTCCTTTTCCATTTCTAGTTCTTCTGATGATCTTTCCAAGTAGGTAACCTAAAAAAATAATTTTGTGCTAAAAAATAGATTCAAAATTGATGGTAGAGTCAGTTTTTACTACTAAAAATGTCTTCAAAATAGTCTTAAAACCAATCAAAATTGATATAGAAGTCAATTTTTGCCGCAACATTAAATCAAAATTTTCAATTCGAAATCGATTTTAAAACCAATTTTGCGCTCAAAATTGATTTCAAAATCAATTTTTTACATGAAACTCTAGATATTACCAATTCACGACGACTACCTAAACGCTCAACCACTGAATCGGCAAAAAATTGAAATCTTTTAGTGGCACTTTCCGTAGAAACTTCATCTTCCAATTCCAAAACTCGGCGAAACCGCCTTATTGTAACGCCCATTTCTGCTTGAAGCTCTTTAATTTTCTCTTCATCCACAACTGGAAGCAATTTTTTGGGCTTCTTCGACTTTTTGGAAGGTCCAGGCTGGTTTTCATCAATCGCTTCTTCAAGCTCGTTTTCATCACTAAAAAATTGGTTTAAAAAAAATATTAAAAAAATCAATTTTTTGGCATAAAAATGTGAAGACAGTTTATGGATACAAAAATTAATCTTTTGTGGTTAAAAATGATCCAAGATTAAACCAAAAATCGATTTTTGCTTCAAGAAGTTCATAATTTAATAGTGTATCTCATTTTTAGGCACACTAATTTCACGCACATAGTTTTATCCGGGCCAGCTTCCTGTAAAGTAATATCTTGGTCATCATTTTCTTCGACTCGTTCTGGTTTCATTTTCTTGAGTTCTTTCTCATCGCCAATATCTTTCCTTACAATAAAGCATTCTTGGTGAGTATGATCGACACGAAAGGCATAAATTTTCGCCGATGCGTCCAACATAGTGCCAACACTTTGAAGCGGCTCGGTTTTAATTACTTTAGGCAGACTGTCAAGTAAAGGATTCGAAAAGGCATTCACAGTACTCAGTTTTTTCATCACATCAGCCATCTGAGCTACGATCTGTTCATTGCGATGAAGATCTTCTCCTAAAAAAATTTGGGTGCAAAAAATGAACTGAGAGCCCCACCTGTAATAGCAGGTTCATCATTATCCACCCGACTCGGTTCATTCGGCTCTTCATCCAAGTTTTCTTCCAGAACCACTGCCATGTTTCGTTTCAATTTTTCAGTACGTCTTCTTCGTGTACTATTTACAAAATCCGGATAGTCCCCATTAATAGTTGCCAATGGATCAGCATCATCTAAAACATGTGAGTTGTAGTCAAGAGAAATGAGGCTCACCAGAATTTTCATCGTTTCGCATTACGCCATTATTTCGCCGCTTAGAGGACCTTGAAGGAACTGCAGAAGTGGATTCCATAGTTTCTATGATTTGCATAATAATCCATTCAATTTTAGAAAATAGTTTGATACTAAATCTATCGCAAATTAAAAAACAAAAAATAGATAAAAAGAGTTGTAACAAATTTTGAGAAAAATCATAAGGGACCAAGGTAATTTTGACAAAACTTCATCCATCCACCCAGGTAGACGAAAAACATAAAAATCATCCACCCAACCTCCCGGACCAGTGTCCTTCATCTACTGGATATGGTGTGGTTGAAATTCAATCGCGCGGTTCGAATTTGAAACTGTGCTTCAACCATTTCACACTTTTTGATTGCTAGAAAGTTTTGGCTGCACATTAGCAGTTGTGCCGTTGCACTACGGCACAATGTTAGCAGTTGTGCCGGCATAACTGCTAACGTTGTGCCGTAGTGTAACGGTATAACTGCTAACGTCGTGCCGAACGCGGCACGGCTGATAACGCGCAGCCTTACGACGAAGAAGACTAAAGATTTTCAGGAATTTTGTAAAATGAAAATTTTTGAAAATAATTACATGTTTTTTCACACCTTTTTTCTCTTCAATAATAACGTTTAAAATACTACAAAAAGTTTTTAACTAGAAAAATCGTTAAAATTGATGGACTTAGAAGCTTTTACTTGTTTGCCCAAGTTTCTCTTGCTGCTGCACTTCTCTCACTCGATCGCGCCAAATTGAAGCGTCTATAGAGAGTATTTCGTAGTTGCCGCAAGAATTTAGCCAAGTCATTTTTTGGCGCGAAATTTGAATCATTTTTGAGTGCCTTATATAACAAGGTGAATGCATCGGCCTGCCGGCCAGTGCGTCGCCTTGTAATCAGAGTTAATACATCAACAAAATATAACGTTCGTTTTTTGCAGGATTGTATAGTAGACCAACGAGTCTATAGAAATCTTCCATTCTATCTACATCTCTTTCTTTACAAGACTTGAAGAACATATACTTCGCAAGGTTACCAGGAATGTGCGTCTTCTTCCTTCTAGATGATGTCACGATTACTTTAGTTGATCTTCAATCAAATTAGTATGAGTTCCGGTTTCTGGATCCTTGAAATTGGGCCGATGGTTAACTTTCAAGTGTTTGGACCCTTAAGTTTTCAAACAGTCATAGGCCTTCCAAAAATATGAGATGATAGTAGTGCCGGGTAAAATCCATTCTTTGATAATAGAGATAAGCGTATCTGCATTTCTGAAAGATGTAGCATGAAAAAGCATAGGAAAGAGCGAAAAATTACCTCAATTCAACTGGGGCCATAAAAATCCGACTACTCCCTCATTCATACCCACCGAAAACCCATGTCCCTTCCACTCGCTGACCCTTGTTATATTTTTGTTTTCCGAATTTCGACTCGTCTATTTTCATTACGTTTCCTTTACCAAGCTTTTCCTTGTTGTAAATGAAAGCATTCAAAAGGACTTTTCTGCAAAATGACGACCAATCAACACGTTTAAAGGCTGTTTTTTCGGAAATGCCGAGTTGCGGATTTGTAGTTTTTACATTTTTGTATTTTGTAGTCCAAATACAAAAATGTCTCTAAACTTTTTGAAAGTTTTCATTAAATTTGGCCATCAACTTCAAAATCTATAAGCTCTGCGCTGCAATGACCAAATCCGGTGATCTTGGTCTTAAAAAATTCGTCATTAACCATATTTTGAAAATAGAACGATTTTCTCAATAAACTCTCAAAAAAGCCCCTAAAAATGGCATCGAAAATGTTGTGAATTTTGTCGCCTTTTCAATGCCATTGTTAGAGGCTTTTTTGAAAGTTTATTGAGAAAATCGTTCTATTTCATCAAAATACGGTTAATGACGAATTTTTTAAGACCAAGATCATCGGATTTGGTCATTGCAGCGCGGAGCTTATAGGTTTTGAAGTTGATGGCCAAATTTAATGAAAACTTTCAAAAAGTTTAGAGACATTTTTGTATTTGGACTACAAAATACAAAAATGTAAAAACTACAAATCCGCAACTCGGCATTTCCGAAAAACAGCCTTTAGCATATGAGATTTTCAGTTTGTATTGAAGTGTGGCGTTGTGAACCCAAGGCTCAATAAAGAAAAGAATTACAAAAATTGTAAATTTGCTTCCTTCAAAGAAAATTCCACGTCGACATTCCACCGTATTGTTACATTTTTCTTTTTGGCTTTCGGATATTTCTTATATTCATTATTACATTTCCATCTCCAGCCGTCTGATCTAAAAAATGTGATTATTTGCAGGCGCGTGTCTACTTCCTCTTGATACGTAACAAAAATAGGCTTTCGCGGTGCACACTTTTGTGCTTACCCGCACCAAGCGAATTTTTGTATAGCTTTTTTCTTCTGCGGCCCCTCCGACGGGGGGGAGGCCGCAGAAAAATGTCGATGAAAAAGCTCAGAAATGTGAAACACGCCGTGAAATGTCGTGAAGTCGCAATAAGTTTAGAGGCATTGAATAATAAAGAAATGGACGATCTAAAACATAGTCAAAAGTGATCAAAAACGTTTGGCCCAAAATTTTTGTTGCGTTTTTAGTTCATAACTCGCAAAGATAAAACGATTAGAACCTGCTTTGACCAAATTCGAGTCAGTACCGTATTAGGTATATGGGCCACAGATTTCACTAGAGGACAACTGCCAACGATTTTACGTTGTCCGTTGTATGCGAATTTTGAATTAACTCGTTGGCAGTTGTCCGCTTTTTTCGTTGACAGCTTATTATAAGCTCCGTTAGAAATTATCCTACTGCAGGAAGAGGGGGAAATTTTGGTAAAATTTCCATTTTTCTTCGCCAAAATAAAAATTTTCTAAGGTTTGGGGGAAAGTTCCCCAAGTTCCTCCCCCTGGTGTAGCTAGAGGGGAGGGCAATTGCTCCCTGAAATGGAAAAAAATGAAAATTTTCCCTAATGGCCCCTTCCTTATGTTTTGGCTGGCTGAAAAATCATAGGATCCCCGCTTATGTTTTTTGATGGGGATCAAAAATTTCAAAAAATACCGATTTTTAAAATTTTTATCTATTTAAGCAATTATTTAACCATTTTTCGTACAAAAAAAGCAAAATTTCCTTTAAAAAACATCAATTTTTGGGGAGAATTGCCCCCTCCCCTGAAATGAGACCCTAGCTACACCCTTGCTCCCCCATAATTACGACGCTGTTTTTAATGTTCAAAAATCTTTTTTGATCTCTTAAATCTTTAACCTTTAATTATGCCCTTTAACAATGAATCATTGATCTTCAGAAAATTTCGTTTGTTACAATTTTTCAACTCTCAGACCACCTAATGTCAAAATAATTGTGTAAGCTTTTCAGAAAACTATCTTATTTATGGATCGACATATTACTCGAATTGAATTGAATAATGATGAGTCACGATGATTTCATTTGTGTCTCCCATCGGCAGATCGCTTTCATAAAGTCAGCTGCCGATCTTTTTTATGTGATCGCTTGAAAAGACAGATATATGGGAAGAAGAAATTTGTTTATTGAGTAGTTGTTCAAAAAAGTGGCCTTGTTATGTGCCGCTATGTGGCAGCAGACTTTGTGTCCAGCAGCATAGGAATATGGCAATATTGATGTTTTATGTTTTTTTAAAATAATTTTTTGGTTTCAATTTTATTTACAAGTAACACTATCAACTTGCTACCCTCCGATTTTGATGAAACCAGTCGCAAATGATTTTTCATGCCCGACTTGATTATAAAATTTTTTGGAATTTTGTCTCCCATATAGCTTACCCGAGAAAGCTCTATTCGTCAAAATCGAGGGTAGCAAGTTGATAGTGTTACTTGTTAGAAAAGATTTTCGATTGTCTTCGTTTCTTCTATTAAATCGTCTCCATCCCATTTGCCTCATGGGACATTGCTGCATGTATGCGGCTTTCACATGGAATAACGGTGGGGCAGTAGCCAGGATTTTGATTTTTTCGATTTCGGGAGCACCCCAAAAACCTCATTTTTTCAATGAAAATTTTCGAAAATTTCCCTATTTTTTCAGAAAATTTGCGATTTCGGGAGGAGGGGCGGCGGCCTCTCCCTCACCCCCTAGATACGTCACTGCGGTGGGGCAAATGGAGTGGTGCCATCAAGACTTATGCTTCACGGTCTCTAGAAACTCCGATACTCTTTCCTTTCGAGCAAGCCTTTGTCAAGAAAACTCATGTCGATTCAAAAAGAACCTTACAATTCGTCGAATCTCTATCTCTATTAGGATATGTCATTAGGTCGTTCATTTGTATCATTGTTTAGGGTGCGCGTTATCAGTTGTGCCGAGGTGGCGGCACAACGTTAGCAGTTGTGCCGGTCGTGCCGCCGTTGTAAAACAGCGGCACGACTGATAAATATCTCGCGTGCCTAGATAGCTTATAAAGTATTATTTATTGGAAAATTAAGGCTTATGCTTATCATTTCACTTCTCATAAAAATTTGTTTTTCTTAATGTTCTTATATCTATTTTCATCTCACCCTTTGATCTAATCTTCGATTTTTTCTCAGACATATGTCTTGTGACCTATTGATCGTGTCTTGAGGCGAATATTGATCGTTAAGCTCGAGCAATAGGACGCAAACAAATTTTTTATCCTACTACATAATTTTTAGACTATTAAAATGCGGTGGATTTTATTTATAAGTTTCTTTACCGTTGCCGTAAATGGTAGGATTTATTTTTGTTTTTTCTATTAACCGATCCGAAAATATCCATTCCCATATGAGTTCAAAATTTTTTTGTACTATTGATTTGATTAACCCACCCAAAAATGATCAAATTTTCACCAAAATCATCAGTTTTTTCACCAAAAATTGTCATTTTTGACGGATTCCAGCTTAAACATTGCCGTTTTTTAAGCTGAAGCACTTTAGAAAATGACAAATTTTTATGATTTTTTAGAAAAATGATGATGCTCAGAAAATTACAATTTTTGTAGAAAAAATGGAAAATTTTGGACCTTTTTGGTGAAAAAATAGGAAATTTTGGTCGTTTTTGGTGAAAAATCGTTGGGGAACTATTAGGATTTTTAGAAAAAATTTCAGGCAAAAACATATGGGAAACCCGGGGTGGTCCCCTCTAGCTACGCCACTGATCTCATTCACCCTATACCTAAGTCATACCCGTACCATTGACTTTTTTTCAGGCTATATTTTCCAGTGCCTTGATAAATGCGAGTGTGACACCACGGACCGAACCATTCACTGCCACAACGGCAACCGAGACCGCTTTCAACTCCCAGCAAATCCACTACACGGCTTCAGGATAATCGGCATGACTCGCAACAACCTCGAATATTTGCCGAGTGAAGAAGCACTGAAAGAGAGCTTTCCCGATATAATTGTAATATTTTGTAATCAAAAATTTAAAAGTATCCAAATTTTAGGCGGTTGATGTGGAAGCCAACCCGAATTTCGACTGCTCAACTTTGGATCAGTATAAGCAGATTCAGATCTTGTCAAATTGTGGAAAAGATGAGTCAGAGTTGGATAATATTATTGTGGATACGGTTCATACACCGACTGATGTAAGCATAGTTTGCTTTTAACTAGTGATACTCAAAGTTACAAAAAGTGAGTATGTATGTCATTGGCTTTAAATATATGAATTTTGGGCACGATTAAATTTGTTCTTGGTGACAAATTTGTCACAATAAATAAATTTTTATCGTGCCCAAATTTCGCATATTTAAGACTAGTGACAAAATTTCAACTTTGTAACGTTAACATCACGTTTATAAAAAATAAATGCATCGAATGGCGCAGTGGATAAATTAACGCCGTCTGATTTGGCAAGTGTTTTTGATTCCTTTTAAGGATAAACATTTTGAATTTCAAGAAAATTTTTTATGGCATTTTTATCTATCCACAGCGCCACATGAATCCGAAATTTTTTCGGGCGAAGTATCGTATAATTCTAGGACTGCGACATGCAATGCCAATTGGACTATCACTACCGTAAACTCCACGAGTACGTCAGTAAAATTTTGAAGGTCCTCAAGGAAAAATTTGAAGAAGCCCAGAAACACCCGGTCGTCAAGGATGTCAAAAGTTGGTTCAGTGAAATGTTTGAAAAGATCAAAAAGATGGAGTTTCGCAGCCCGATCGTTATCAAAGATGAATAAATTTTTTTGTTGAATATTTGTACTCATATTTAGTTATTTGCTTTGCATATTTTATATTAAAAATTGAATAAATTTTTTATTATCAAGTTACACAAGAAACAATACACTGCTCCAAATAAATATAACTTTGTTTTTGACTGTTTTTTGCAGAATTTTTAAAACTAAAATCACTTAAATACGATTTGTCAGATTTAATGGCACTGAAAAAAAGCTGTCCGATTTTGAGAAAGTAAAAATTGATGCCCTTCATCAACAGGGCAAATTTCGGATCGTCAGATTGCGAAGCTATTAGGTCGATCTCATACTGTTATTGACAATTACTTGAGAAATCCGGCTGATTATGGTACGAAAAAGCAATCTGGTAGACCGAGCAAACTTTCCAGGCGAGATAAGCGCTGAATTTATCGTGCAGCTTCAAATTCGACTAAGACATGTAACAGTATGAAGAGCGAATTGGGCCTGAATGTTACGCCAGAGACGGTTTGGTTGGCTATTGCGAAGATCGGCGCAAAATGAAGCGTACGCCAGCTCTTACGAATGAACATAAGCGACGCCGACTCAAATTTCTAATTGATGGTGTTTAGGTGATCTAGTGACGAAAAAAGTTCGACCTTGATAATCCCGACGGTTCCAAATACTACTGGCATAATTTGAGGAAAGAAAAGCGGTTTTTTCGAGACGCAATTTTGGCAGTGACAACGTTATCAGGGCTACAGCGGAACTGTGACGGAACAGGCCCAAAAAGTATGTTCCCGAATAGCTGGCATCATAATTATTTTTTTAAACGATGTAAAAATGCTTTTCAGGACCGGAACTCCACTAGGGCTACATAAGCTCTTCAGATATAAAAAAAGATATCTT
>JAQGBS010001821.1:0-14574 GCA_034698545.1 Acrobeloides obliquus
CTGTGGCCGATTCTTTTTCTTGTATAAGCATGCCAGCCATCTTTTAACAACTGCCATACTTCTTTTAAATGTGTTAGAATGGCATCTTGTTTGGATTTTGATGATGATCGGGATGATGTTCGAGCTAAAAAAGTCCATTTTCAAAATTTTATTTGATGGACTAAATTGACTTGTATGTACTGGGTGTTTAATATTTATTTCCGCATTTCAAAAATTCACGTAAAATCAAGTTTACATCCATTTTAGTCACCCTATGGCCCATTCGAACGCTCCCATCTTCCATTTTTCGTACAAACATTCGATTTTTGAGCAAAAATTCGATTTTTACAAATAAATTCATTTTTATTGCTTTTTTAGTGACTAATTCGGCGTACTTTTAACTTGTAGGCTACCAAAAATATGTGTCATTTAGTGCTACTTCCGAATTTTTATTTTTACATATCATCGTGTGTAAACAAGTGTCGTTTGTCGGTTAAAAACGGATGATAAGCATATGATATACAGGGTGGGCCAAAAGAAAGTGGCTTTTTGCGATTTTTTGGGGCTCAGATTGTATGGATTTTCTTATAACAAAAATTTTTACACAAAAATTGATGTTCTACAAAGTTGTCCGTCGTGATCTCAGAAACGACTTTGTAGGACATCACTTTTTGTGAAAAAATTTATGTTATAAAGAAAATCCATACTATATGGGCCCCAAAAAATCGTAAAAAGCCACTTTTTTGGTTCACCTTGTAATAGTTTTTATGGTCTCATTTTATTACTGTTAGAGTGTAAGAGTAGGAGTGATATGCATGCCATGCATAAAGGGCAATTTTATTACGAATTCAAATGTAAAATCAGAAAGAGATGACTTAAAAGACCAGTTCGATCAGAAAAAAATTGACATTTTTTTCGACATTATGAAAATTCATGATCATTTTTGTTTTTATAGTAAATCCTGAATCACTATCGTTGTCAAGATAATTGCATGTGAAGTTAAAGTTGTGTATTACAACGAAAACATGCAAATTGTTATCATATCTTGATTAAATAAAAAATTGTATATTGAAACAATCGGCATCAATGTTTATTTTTGTATAAAATAAGAGGCTTAAATTGTTATTGGTTTGTAATAACCAAAAGTTCACATTTTGTACAACACAATAACAAAATGTGAATTTGACGTTTTGTAAAAAACAATAACAAAAAAACAATTTAACGCCTCTTATTTTGTATAAAAGTAAACACTGATCGGCATAGCCAACTTTGACATGACGCATTTGACACGACGTATTTGACACGACACATTTGACACGACGTATTTGACACAGCGCATTTTCTTTTCAAAAAAATTTTCAAAAAGAAATTTATTCCAAACATTTTGCAAAATTTTAATATGCCAATTTTGAGCTCGACCATTGTTTTGTTCGTGGTTACAAAATGTAGACTTTTTTAATGATTCTTTAAATTTACCTCGACTCCTCCTCTCCAACTCTCTAATTCCAGGTCTTTGAGGAATTCTCCAAAGTGTATACAAAAGTGCCAGCAAATACGTCGCCAACTCCACATCCATAGCCTTAGCTATGGCAATATTCCCAACAAGAGCCGCACTATATCCTCCTATCACACAAGAAAACCCCTGGATCATACTCAAAATCCCAGAGCGTATAGTCAATAAATTAGGGTCGGCAGTAATATCGGCAAGATAGGCATTACATGAAACAGGGATCTGCAAAATTTGTATTTTTTTAATTCGAGGATGGATGTTACCAAAGCAATATAGCCAGTAGCACCAGTAAATATGCCAAATATTAGTGTTGTCCAATATGGGGTGTGGACGCTATCACTTAAGGTTAACATATAACCGAATTCGGAGAAGGCTATACCAGCTATGCCAAGAAGGATGTTTATTTTTCGACCGTGTTTGTCTCCATAAGCACCTAAAAATTGTATAGAGGCTATATATACTCTACTGCATAACTATAGGAACACCTCAAATTTCCAGAGTTCTCATTGTTTCTACAACAATCTAGATTATAAGTCGGCAAGATGGGACAGGGAAGGGGACCCCCGATGAGATCATGGTCATTAAATTCGGCTAAGATTTTAATAAAAAAAGGACCTTTTTTTAGCTTAAGGTAGTCTTCTGACAGACAATTTTTATGGACCACCTCATATGTTCGACGGGGCCCATGAGGTGGTCCCCCCTTAATTTTGGGTCCATGAGTGAGTTATTCAAGGCTCCCCCTTGCTTTATGTTAATTTTTCATGGAAAAAAATTTTACATGCCAAATAAATTGGAATAATCCCTATTTTTGCGAGGAATCTCTATGGTAAACTTTCGAATTTTCTGATAATATGAGCTCTAAGTAAAAAGCTCCTACCCAAAATTGTATCCGCAAAAATAGCTGGCACGAGGTAAGCTAGAGCATTATATAAAGTCCATAACGAAGCATGTCGTTGAACATTGTTTTCAACATGATCTTTATCAATATGATAACAATCAACATTAGGGTCATTCATATAATAAATTTCACAGACTCTAAAAAATTTTATGTCATTCTCTGTTGAAGCTTATCCGAAAAATATATTATCACATCAAAATTTTCGAGTCCCTCAACTCGAAAAAGTTGAGGGACTCGAAAAATTTTATATACCCTACATGGCTTCCTCAGAGGCAAAAACAATTGATTGCCGGTGGGATTCGAACTTGTACGTTCATAGTCAAAAACCGTGAACACTATCACTCAGCCATAGTAATAGCTTGTCACCATTGCTAAGTGGTAGTGTTCACAGTTTTTGACTATAAACGTGCAAGTTCTAATCCCACTGACGACCAAATGTTTTTGCCGTAAAATCAAATTTTAAAATTTTTGAATGGGCATGAAAACCCCAAGGTTTCTAAGCATTTTACAAAAATCCGCATTAAAAAATCTCTTTTTTATCATAAGAATTTTTAAATCCTGCTAGTTCGCTGAAACACCCTGTAGGCATAGGTTACCAAGGGGGGAGTACAGTACCCCTTCACCACTCATCCTCGGACCTTCCGCCTTTATAGTCATTCATCTATTCATCATGAGGGTTCGTGTACCCTCCCCCCTTCCAATTCATTCATCATATAAATTTTTGAAAATTTTATCATGTACTCCCCCTGAAAGGCCATTCATCCATCCATCCTGAGGATCCGGTGTATCCCCCTACTAGTAAACTATGCCTGTAGGGCCAGTTTTTCGTAAAAATTTTCAATAAAAATCAGTTTTTGGCTTATGGGATGGAAGAGAAAAAGAAAGTTAGGCTCAAAAATTTGTCGAAAATGTTCAAAAATTGAAAATTTTTTAAAATCTTGGAGAGAGGTATGCCTCATTTTGGGTCATAAAACATAGCTTACCTTCTATACAACCCTGGAGATTGTATAGTATTTCCAAAAACCCAACCGAAATAAATCAAAACACAAATCGGCTCTACTGTAAGTGACAACAAATATATTCTGGTATCGTGCAAAATTTTCTTCATATGCTCAACAATCGATTTGTCGGTCTCATCACTTTTTTCATCATTATTTTCAATATTCGTTAACATTTTTCTAACTCCAAAATTTCAAAACAAAATTTCAAAAAAATAATCAATAAATTTTAACAAGCAAGCAATAAATTAGTTTAACAACGCATTGTTTGGAATAACAAAAGCACAGGAGTGTCCATAAAACTAGCGGATCAACACAGATGATTTCGAGTTTAGTACGGAATTATCAGGCAAGCACAAAAATTGTTATCAGTGTAGCTAGGAATGTGAAAAGGGAGAGAATGATAAATATGCCTAACTTGTCGTTATGAAATGCTATCTTGCTATGTAAAATTATCGTCATCTTGACTTTTTGGAGTGTATGGAAAAACTGCAAGCAAAGGAAGATTAATGCGCTAGAGGAACGACGAGCAAAATTATTGTGCAAGGCATTTTTCCATGAAAAAATTTATCACACATGGCTTAATTCTTTTCACAAAATTTACAAATTTTGCAAAAATAAATTTTGTAGTAAGTGTAGTATTTAGTATTTCATGGACACCATATAGTCTGTTTCAGCGAGAGATATTATAGAAACTTTCCGACCCCAGTTTCGAGCAATCCCATCCGATCTGGCAAGTTAAGCAACGTTGGGCCTGTCGGGTTCGATTCCCGGACCTAGTTTTAGCCTCATTGGCTATTTTTTAGGACATGTAGTGGACGCACGTTGGATTTTTGACGGCGTACAGCGAGGAACAAACAAATGATTTATGATCCAAGACCAAACAACTGAAATCCTGTTTTCTATTATTCAAAAGTATAGTTTGTCTGGTACAACCATAATTTAGGATGGATAGTCAGTTTATAAACGAATTGGAGAATTACCAGGATGTTATATTCATATGGTTATAAAGTACTTTGAAAATTTTGTGGACAGTTGCAGCTACGATTCATGTGGAATCTGAGTGGCAAAAATTTAAAATGGAGAAATCGACAAAAATTTAAAATTCTTTAGATTGCGAAGTTTGCCATAATTTATATGTATTCGGAAAGTTCATGAAAAATGAAGCATTTTTTGTTTTTACAGTAAACTCTGAATCGTTATTGTTGTCGAGATAATCGCGTTTAAAGTTGGCGATTTTTGGAATTGGTTTTGAATTTGAATTTCCCGCCAAAATTAAAAATCAGGGTTTTTTGGCGGGAAATTCAAATTCAAAACCAATTACAAAAATCGATAACTTCAAACGCGATTATCTCTACATCGATAACGATTTAGAATTTACTGTAAAAACAAAAAATGCTCCATTTTTCATAAATTTTCCGAATATATAAATTATGGCAAACTTCGCAATCTAAAGAATTTCAAATTTTTGTCGACCCTTTTCGAGGTCCATTTTCTATTTTTTGTAGTCACGCTTTTCCTGCAAACAAAGGCTCAAATTGTAGGTACTAACTAGGAGTAAATAATAGGCAAAGAAATGTAGTGCACTCAAAAACCCCATAGGAGCAGGATCGAAAATAGTGCTCTTTTGGACCTCAAAAATTTGAATTTTTGCAAAAATGACTTTTCTAAGAGTAATTTTATACGAAAAACGATTGCGCGCATCCTCAAAGCTTGAAAATGCTTCCTTGGCTCTGATTCAGAGAAAAATTAGATTTTTGAAGCAAAAATTGTTATTTTTCGCTTCAAAAACCCAATTTTTCCTTGAATCAGGATCAAGGAAGCATTTTCAAACTTCGAGGATGCGCACAATCGATTTTTCGCATAAAATTACTCCTAGAAAAGTCATTTTTGCAAAAATTCAAAAAAACTTTTTTGGAAGTAAGGATGAAAGTCCTTCCTTTAATGGGTGGCCCGCTTAACGAGCGTTCACTGTAAAAAGCCGTTGCCTTCATGGCGCAGTTTGTAAAGCTTTTTGCAGTTGGAAAGACGCAGGTTCGATCCCCGTTTCTGCTTAAGCATTTTTGCTTTTTCAATAAATGTTCTTTTTGTTGAAAAAAATTGATTTATTTGAAAACGAAAAATTGGGTAGAAATTGAAAAAATTGAAAAATCGAAAAATTGATGAAAATTGAAAAAATTCGGGAAAATTTGAAAAAATTGGAAAAATGAACATGTTTTGTAAAAAATTGAAAAATGAACCATTGTTGAACCATGTTTTCATGTTTTGACTAAAATTCGTATAAAAAATATTATTCTTTGTATTAATCAAAATTGAATCATAAAAATTAAATGAAAATTTTAATCTTTGTTAAGATTTAATTTGAAATGCTTTTCTGGTCATTCAGCAACAACAACTGTTCCAACATTGAGGTCCTGGGCATGGACATGGGCAAGGACATGGTTTTGGATCTGGATTGCGTTTAGCACGAATTCTAAAACAAGCAAATTTTAACTTACTAAATAATAACATTTATAAAGTTGTTTAAGGTTAGTAGTATATGGAAAGAAATAGGAAAATTATCAAAATGATTATAAAATTGCTATTTTTTTATAATATGAAAAGTATCAAGGTAGTACATATAAAAAGTGTCGAAGAATTAGTGGTCCGGTGCGCTGCCAATGAGTTCGGCATTATCATCACTATCAAGAGTTTGTCCCCCCCCCCCCACGATTTTGCATGAACATGTGATCTATAGTGGTTTACGACAGATAAAAAAGATATACATATACCTTTTTGCAACCCAATTTCTACACATTTAAATGAGAATTAAAAAAAATTACCCATGAGACAGAAGGTTTACAGGATGAGGTTCTGCAGCTAAGCCTTCCGTACGATCTACTACACCTTCTGCTTGTAGTGAGACAACCAAAAGCATTACAGCCAAAATAACAAAGTAGCCTTTCATTTTTACTGAGAATTTTAAGGAGAAAAGAGAACACTTCATGCTCATCTTTCGATTAGGTTCCTTTATATACAGTTCAACACTTCCTTGTTATTGTTTTCTTTTTATAATTTGTTTGTTCCCAATTTCTTGATTTTCTGGTTTTGCAAAATTAAATTTTTTTTCTTTTTTTAGTGGGCACTATTATGTTTATTACAAAACTACCAACACTACTTGCAAATTATTAAAAAGGCTATAGGTCAATCATCTTTGATGTTTCCGAGATACTCTTCGAACATTGGAACCGGAATTTAGTATTTATGCTTTTACAGAGTGATTCAAAAGTTCTGTCCCAACCTAATTAACACAGCAAAAGTAATGTCCACTTTCGATAAAATTGTTTCTCTAGGGGTTTTATGCACGGGGAATCGTTTCCCGCAAGAATCGAGCGATGAAAAATTTCCTGATGCCCTGTTCGAGAGCATTATTTTTATCATGCCCTGTACATGTGCCTTTAGGGACCAAAGGACCCGACATGGAGAATTATTACATAATTGTCAAAGTCCGTTAGTTTCAATATTTAGAGGATTTTCTTGATCGAAAAACACGAATCCGAGAGATTTAAGCCGTTTTCGAGCAAGAAATCTCTGCCGGACTTTAACACTTATATAATGATTTTCCATGCTAGGTCCTATGGGTTCTACAGGACCCCCGTATAGAGCTATAGAATTTTTTCATCCTTCAATTCTTGCACGAATCAATTCCCCGTCCCCTAGAGAGATAATTTGATCAAAAGTGGACATTGTTTTTACTGTGTTAATTTGGTATAAAATGTTGGAACAGAACTTTTGAATCACCCTGCACATGTTTATGCCTTTTTTGTTTGATTTATCGTTTTGTTGTAGATTTTTTAATTGATACAAATAAATTTATTTACTTATTTTATCATAAGGAACTAAGAAACTTTATGAAAACAATAATAAGAAAGTTTAAAGAAAAATTTGTTGCAAATTAAAGATATTATCAACGACGTATCTAGAAAGTTATACAGGGTCATAGAAAAGATGAGTCACTCCAAAACTCCTTACTGGAGCTACTTCGGCTCGTATACCACATTGAACGTGGTAAAATACCCCTAATAGGGTCATTTTTGAAAAAATTTTAAAAAATAAAATTTTTCGATTTTAGACCACGTTCAATGGGGTATAAGAGCTGAAGTAGCTCCTCCTTATTCCCAAGAATCCATATTAGCTATCACATGAGCTAAAGCAGAAAAGATCATAGCAGTATATTGTAAATCATCTTCTTTAAAAATATATAATCACCATAGGTATGATGGAAGTTAAAGTAATAGGTGTGATCTTTTATTAAAATTTTAATATTTGTTTAACTTGTAAGGTGGGAAATTACATTTTTCTGAGACATAGTTTATGGCTGGAACGTCATCATTTGCCCAATATGATACATCTATCTAAAATAAAAAGAATCCTACTCAAACATGTTTTGAAGGATGAGATCAGCACCTTCCAACAAGAAATGGGATTAGAGTAATCGATTCAGTGGTGTAGAAAAGGAACACCAGGGACACGTGTCCCCTAGAGGGTAAAAAGACGCAAATTATGGTATATTAATTTTGGCCTCAAACCTTTATCTTCATGGTTAAAAAGGCCTAACAAAAATGGACCATTTTTCTTAAGAAAAATTGAGCTTTTGGAGGTCTCAATTCGACTTTATTTTGTCCGGTTAGATTTTAAATCGACTTAAAAGACTATTTCTAGGTCAGAAAAGCACTTTCTGATCGTTTTTGAAGTAAGTTTTGAAAGTTCGGTTTTCGATCCCCTCTGTGCCCGCCATGTTATCCGGCCACCAGAAGTCGAAAATCGAACTTTCAAAACTGACTCCAAAAACGATCAAAAAGTGTTTTTCTAACCTAGAAATAGTTTTTTAACCTAGAAATAGTCGATTTAAAATCGAACCGGACAAAATAAAGTCGAATTGAGACCCCCGAAAGCTTGATTTTTCTTAAGAAAAATGGTCAATTTTTGTTAGGCGTTTTTAACCATGAAGATAAAGATTTGAGGCCAAAGTTAATATACCATAATTTGCGTCTTTTCACCCTCTGTCAAATGCCAAAAGAGTTATTGAAAAAGCTTTTAACCATAAAAAGTTATGACCATTTCTTTGCACCCTAGTTTTGACCCCAAAAACCACATTTTGGG
The DNA here is from genome assembly GCA_034698545.1 of Acrobeloides obliquus. NCBI lineage: Eukaryota > Metazoa > Nematoda > Chromadorea > Rhabditida > Cephalobidae > Acrobeloides > Acrobeloides obliquus. The sequence continues at coordinate 8,528 of JAQGBS010001821.1, forward strand.
CTCTATCTCCTCATAGAAATGTCGGTAGGAAAAATTTTTTGCGGTTTTTTATTACTCTCACCATGGGTAAAAAATTAGCATATGTTTGAGCGAAATCGAAGAAATCAACATGAGATACTTTACTTGTAAGCCTAGGCCTTGTGCACAAAAAGAATACGTGTGCGCAAAAAAATATTTTCCGAAAAATACATTCGAGTCAATTTTCAAGGTGAGCGCAAAACAATATAGGTGCCCGCAGGCTGACATCATACGTTTAAGCAATAGGATTAGACATCTCGACCACTTTTTGAAGCGCCGACGATCAAAGGTATAAGATCTTGGTCAACATAACAATAATGAGTTTTCAAAAATAAACTCTCCGTTGTCATGAAAACTAGCTGATTTTATTAAAAAATATTCTTGACGAAACTCGTGCTTGCACCTAGTGTCATATTATTAAATCAGTTAGGTTTCTGTTACTAGGGAGATAGGAAATTTTCTTTCACTTCCTTTTTTGAAAAATTTTGCATTTTCACACTTGCAGCCTGTTTGACGTTCATTTTTATTTTTTCTAAAATAAATACTTGCTTATCAACAAAAATGCAAGCATGGTCAGTTGATAAAAAAGTAAAACCTATCGAGCTAGCCCCATCATCGTTGTCAACAAAAATGCAAGCATGGCCAATGGAGAACAAAGTAAAACCTATCCAGCCTATCGAGCTAGCCCCACCACCGTATGAAGAGCGAAAAAAATTGGATACAAAAAATTCATGCGAAAAATGTTACTGCAATGCATTTCGAGTAGGGATTTTATTAATATTGTATACGGATCTTAAAAGAGCCAAATCACCCTGGGACGTCCCAGTAGCGTAATTTTTGTAGAGAGGAGGTCAGTGGAAGGGAGTAGGGAATAATGTCCGCCTAACGGACCGAAAATTGAAAAAAACCATAAGGGGTCCCCCCTATATTTTTTGCTTTGTGCGCGGGGTCGAACCCGCGCTTTATGAGTTAATGCCAAGCGCTTTAGCCACTTGACCACGGGTAAAATTTATAAAATCCCACGACTAGTTTTGAAGCGCTCAGCGAGCTGAGTCGATTGGCGGCATTTTTTTAAAATTTGGTTCTTGCCCACACCTTCGGAATTTTGGTACTCCGTGCCTCCCTCCAAAGGTTAGTCTCTGTATTAACATAATTTTTGGAAAATTTCCAGAGCAAAACTTTTTTGCTTGGTCTACTCGAATTGCTTATAATAACCATATTTGTTTTTGTCTCAATCCAAAATCCGACAATGATCATGAATAATAATGGAGTATATCCTGGTATTTTAAATCCAGCTATAAAATCAGGATTTTGCGCTGCATCCGTTATCATGGGAGTCTCTCTTTGTGCTACATTTTGGCACAAGAAGAAGTTTTTGTTTACCACTTATCTTTATTTTGGAGTAAGTTTGTTATGGTATACTTTTTTTGCAGAAAAAAGATTTTTCAAAGGTGCAATGGTAGTGCTGCGGTTTTTTTATTTTGAAGTAGTGGGTCCAAATCCCGGTCGATTCGAAAAATTTTGATGAAAAATGCAAAAATTTTTTTCATTCTCCGAGATTCGAACCCTTGACTTCACGATTAAAAACAACAGCTCATCCACTACACCATGCTAGTTTCGAAATTAAGGCAATAAGAATTTGGTTTTGTCTTTTATCAGTTCATTATTATCGCAAGTCGTTGTATCTATGGAATACGAGAATGACGTTATTGGGATTGGCGGTATTTTTTGTGGGATCCTGGATAATTGTCTACAATAAACGCCAAAAATCGACGTGGAGTAAGTAAAATTGTAAAAAAATAATTTAAAAATTTTTCTAGTCGATGAGCATGTAGCTCCTCCACCATACGAAGAAAAAGACAGTCAAGCTAGTGCTAGATGTTCGGGACACACTGCTCAGGTATGATTTGTGAATTTAAAAAAATTTCAAAAATCGTTTTTGCCTACACCAGGTTTTTCTATGCGAGAAATCGATTGCGCGTATAGACGGGCATTGAAAACGCTTTTCTGATGCGCATTAGCCTATTTTCGCTTCAATAAACACATCTAGTCCCTGAATCAGGGTCAGAGAAGCGTTTTCAAGGTTTGGCAATGCGCACCATCGATTCCTCACATGGACAATCTCCTAAAAAAGAGCTCCGCAAAATATTTTATTTACCATAAATTGAGACGTAGCAATCAAGAAGCGAAAAAACTAAAGCTAGATTTCGTCGTGTCGCAGAGCAATTACGTTTATAGTGCGAACAATTTTTGCAATGTCGTTTATAATTGCTGTCGCGCGACAGCCTGAGACGTCGCAAGTACTGACCACGCGATGCGACACAAGGCCAAGTGCAAAAAATTTGGCTCCAAGCGGGATTCGAACCCGCGACCTTGTGACCACTAAGCCTTTGCTTTGTCACTGCACCACCGAAGCTTGTTGATGGAAAAACGTCTTTTTAAACCAAGTACTATCGCGCGACAAGTCTGTCGTGCGACGTATCACGTGACAGACTATAAACGCCGTCGCGTATCACAAAAATGCACTGTCGCGACGCGATAGAGGTATACCTTACATGCATATTAAAGATATTTAAATATTTTGTCACACACATTTTTTCCCTGAATCAAAATCAGGGAAGCGTTTTTCAAGGTTCGACGCGCAATCAATTCTCTACATAGAAAAACCCCTATATGGTTATTTTGGTTAAAATTTAAAAAATGAAAAAATCGCAAAATTATTATTTTAGGGGCACCATGTACCCTAAAAATTTAGATTCTGGCATCACTATTTGGTGTTATTGAAATCGTCTTTGGTATGCTTTTCCTTTGTCTAGTGTACATGGGAATGATATCACTAAACAGCTTTCTCTGTACTCCACTATGGGTTGCGATGATCGCTTTCGGAGCTTTGCTACCACTCAACTTTATTTTTAAAAGCAAAAAAATTTATAGCGGTTATCTGGGCTATTCGGTAAGATCATAAGTGAAAAGGAGATCAATATTTAAACCATCTTCCACCGCATCGACAAAAAAAAATTAGGCACTGCACGTTTTTTAGCAGACCCCTAGTTTTTAGAAAAATCTTCAAGCAAAATATTTGGCTATGCCAAGTGATTAGACAAGGGGGCAATTGAGCATTGTTAGTAGAGTTAGAAAACCGATAGAAAATAAATCGGTTTTGTTTTTTCTCATCCCCCCCCCCAACCAGCAAATTTTTAAATGCAGTCAGTCCATACAGATACCGTATTATCTCTAATAGAAGGACATGTCCTTCTATTTTTCAATCGTTCGCTGCCCTGTCCTTCTATTAGAGACTGTCCTTATATTTTTCAACTACATTTTATCTTGGATAGATCACGAATTTTATATTAAAAAAATTTCTCTTTCAATAATATCATAAAAACAACAAAATATTTAATGAATTAACATATATTTTTAACCATCAACGGATGTTTCACTATCATAAACGTTGTTATTCTCGTCTTCTAATAAATCGATTTCTTCTATAAATTCGATAATTTTCTTTTCAGCTCGAGCTTGCTTTAAAAAATCTCGACCGGTCGGCACTGGCCCATCAGGCTTGAAGCAATGAATCTCATTATCTTCGCTACCATCCACAGCATTTGTAACTCCGCATTTTTAAATGATTTCGAAATGGCTTCTTTAGGAATAGAATCCCATGCTTTCACTATCCATTCAAGGTATATAGTCATCGGAGGTGGACGAGGATTTCCCCTAGTTGTCAACTCACGCTCTCCATGTAACATCTAATCTTCATATTCTCCTTCTAAAGGGGGTTCACGCCCAAAAAAGATAGTCCAAAAGAAAAAACCAACAAACCCGTAAAAACAAATCACTTACTGTAATTTTCGGATCTCATCCTCTTGGTTAATCCAATTTATGACTTGAGTTCGTTCGATTTTAAAATGTTTGTTAGCTGAGTTCTTCGAATTCTTATTTGCGTAATCAATCACTTCAAGCTTCATTTTGATAGAATATGACTTCCTTTTTTGAGATTTCTTGTCGACCGTGTTATTCGATTTATCATCGGAACTATCAAGCTCAATATCGCTCATATCTTAAAAATGGAGGTTTACGACAGAGCCTGAAAAATGAAAATTTACGATAAAAATGAAAAAAAATATTTTTCAAAAGTTTGAAAAATGGAAAAGTCCGAATACATTTCATTTAATGGAGAAATATTGAAGTAAAATTATTTCAAATTTCGAGAAATCAACGATGTTACGATTGTCGTTCTTCAGGGTGTCCTAGAGATAATACGGTATGTCAATTTTCGAATACCCCCAACCCCTATGCAAATTTTCAAGAAATGTACATCCACTGCCCACCTAGGGATCATCCAGATATTACGTAATCATGTTGGGGGGGGGGGGGGTGTAAACCACCAAAAAGTTGATTACGTAATATTTGGATGACCCCCTATGAGTAAAACAACAACCTTTTTTCTAATAACTCCAATTTTTTAGACCATCCGATTATTGATTGCAATTATTTTCGGAACTCTCTTAGTCGTGAGTATGATAAATGCTCACGCAGCAATCCAAAAAATCAATTCTACGATTACCGCGAATAATAAAATCTTGAATGGACTAGAACAAGTAAATTTCCATCAAGAAAATCATGGGAATTTTCATGGCAGGCATAAAAGAGAAAATCATGGTAGACATATGGGAAACAGAAACGACAACTGGAAGCAACAAAACAGTCAACAATATCAAGAAGGTACAGCCTGTTTCTGAGGGCATTTGGTAGGGTAGAGCTTAGGCTTGGGCCAGTGCTGTAGGCAAAAATTCTACTAGGTCGAATTTAGAAGGTCTGATAAAAAAACTTTTAAATTCTCAAAAATCACCCTCGGGGATCAAACCAACTGGTTGCTTAACTTGTCAGATCGGACGGAATCGCGTTCTACTGAGAATGGGGAACTTTTGATGGTATTGTGACTGGAAATGGACTTTATACATGGCCGAGTGGCAAAGCCGCTCATCATGTAGAAAATGTTCACAAGTTGGATTCCCATTAGAGATCAATAATTTTTGCCCTTGAATAAAAAATTAAAATCTAAAATGCGAAAATATAATTAGAAGTTTTAACGTTGCCTAATCAGTTGTCTGTGGTTAAGTGGGTAGTGAGAAGCTCCCCCATGTAGAACAGAAACCGAGTTCAACCCCGTACCCCGAATGATTAGAAAATATTCCCATGTGATTAAGGGTAAGGTCTACGACTTTACGACCAAAGATTCGTTGTAGTTCCTTCCTCTTAGGTTCTTGAGCGAAAGGGTGTGTCCCAAGTTTTTGCATTTTTAAATTTTTTTAAAAAGAAATTTATTTCTTCCTTTAAATTTTTACAAAAAATTTTAGCTTAGTCTTAGGCTCATCTTTATCTTAGACCTTGTCTCAGGAGTAAGATAGGGTAGAAAAAGAAACATATTAAAAACTCGACAAATTTTAGCACAAAAAATAAAGACGCAGTTAGAAGCAGATCTCATCAGATGGAGTAACTACCTAAGCAAAATCAGTACCATTTTGATCGTCTTATCATGTCTATGTCTAATTAGTCTAGTCGCAAAAGTATTTGTCTTCACAGCATATCGGAAATTAAAATAAGAAGAGCGAAAATATTCCTGTATCACGATCAACTATACACTTAATCGATACTTAATCGATTCTAGAAATGTTGTATTGTTTATTGTAAATAACTTATAAAAAAACTAAATAAACTTTTTTATGTACAAATAGAAGTTGTGCATTGTCATTCGGAGCGGGGTTCGAAAAATGTGGAAAAAACGAATATAATATTCGCTTGATTGATTGGATAAATTTTTTTGAGCTATGGGGTCATAAAGTTGCAAACTTGTTCGATTTTTAAAAGACCAGTTCAGTGAGTTACAACCATATGAACAAATGATATATTCGGAAAGATCATGAAAAATGGAGCATTTTTTGTTTTTAAGGCATGCTCTGAATCGTTGTAGTTTTCGAGATAATTGCGTTTGAATTTGTTACAAGCTCTTCGTTGTAATACACAAA
>JAQGBS010001822.1:0-14574 GCA_034698545.1 Acrobeloides obliquus
AACCAAAAAGATGTTACAAAAAAAAATAATTATGTTACAAAAAAAAATAAAACATGTTACACGAAAAAATACCGTCGTTTAAGAATGACCCCTAAGTCTTTTGATCGGAATAAAATTATGTTTTCATAATTTGAGATCAAGATTGTCCAGATGGTTGGTATAAAGAAACGAGCAACTCGAACAAATGCATCCAATTTATGAATCAACGAACAGAACCTTGGTTTGCGGCCAATTTTGATTGTAGTCTATTTGGAAGCAACGCCACACTTCTGAGTATCAATAATGCTTTTGAAAATTCGGAAATTTTCGGACAAGCTGGGTCCACTGTCTGTGATCAATTCTACATTGGTCTAATTCGTAGTGAAAACGATTGGATTTGGACAAATGGTGAATTGAGTGTGTATAGAAATTGGAAGAATGGTAATTTTAAAAAAAATATCGATTTTTTTCTTATTTGTTAAATTTTAGGATATCCAACAAGTGATACTACTCAAAATTGTGTCTTATTTGACGACAAATCTGGGCAGTGGTACAATACAGATTGTGATAGTTCTCAGTGCTATATTTGTCAAACCTATGTTTAGAGAAAATTTGTAAAAAAATTTTTGCATGCAGCTTCAGGCTGCGTTTAAGCATGCCAAAAAAGTTGTCAAAAAATGTCTAACTTTGCCTGATTTTCAATAAAATCGTGTTTATTGAAACGATTGGTCATGAAGCATAAAATTTTATTGGTCAAGAAGCAAAAAAATCCAATAAAGTTTCATGACCAATTAGCTACGTGTGTTCAAAACCAGAAAAAACATTTTTGGACAACTTTATGACAACTTTGATAACTTTTCTGACATGCTTGAACGCAGCCTCACCCCGTATACTCTGAACATACATACAAAGTTTACGGGTACACTCATAAAACCTCTCTAAGCCGAAAAAAATTTCGGGGGTTAACCCCCGAAAAAACGGCACTATAATTTTCGTCACGTTGCTAAACAATTATGACTTTCGCTACGTTGCTAAAAAGTTATAACCAGTGTTGTCCTCTGTACACATGAGTACACATGTGTTTGTGTACACAACACACGTGTACACATATGTTTGTGTACACAACACACGTGTACAAACACATGTGTACACATTGTATACACACTTGCTAGAGCTCCTTGTACATGTAAAAATTAATTTTGTTGATATTAAAAATTAAAATGAGCATTTCAAATAAGTTTAAAAATATTTGAAAGTGTTGAATTGCATGAATTGCACAAGTCGCAAGTATATTGGCAATTTCTGCACATCAAGTCTCCTAAAAAATGTATAAATAAAATTAAATATCCATGTGTGTTTCTTACTATATTTAGGGTCTTTACATTGTAGCAAATATTGTCCACATTCTGATATTTTATCTTGGCAAGTAGGAGCTGAAAATATGCACATAACGCTTAAATTTTAGTCAGACCGTGTTTTTAGGCCACACAAATTCTTAGTACAATTTTCAATTTTTGACGAATTTTTTAAATTTTAAACACATTTTTCGATTTTTGACAATTTTTTGATCAATTTTTTACCCACATATTGCTAAATGATAGTCTCGAGATACCTGTAACAATTTGTTGAGTTGTCTGAGGTATTGTCCAAGGATCGGTTTGGCACTGAATACATGTACATGTTTCGTTTACACATATTCCACAACCTGTAGTAACAATACACGATCCAGCACAATCATTAGGGTCGCAGGCTAAATTTTAATTAATGGTGCTTCACAACTAGGGTTGCATTTTTGACCGGTCAAATGACGTCAATTGACCAATCAGCAAAAAGTCATTTCACTAACAAAGTTTGTAAGTTTATTGCTCTTTGATAAGTTCGACAGAAAATCCAGACACAAAGAATTTTTTTTGAAGATTTGTCACAAAAAGTTCTTTGTGTCTGGCTTTTCTGTCGGACTTATCAAAGAGCAAAAATTTAGTGAAATCACGTTTTTTCTGATTCGGACAAAATAGAATTTGACCGTCAATTGACGTCAATGCGGTCAATTGACATTTGACCGATCCATTTTTTTTGTTTTTATGGCATGTTCTGAATCGTTGTAGTTTTCGAGATAGTTGCGTTTGAATTTGTTACAAGCTTTTCGTTGTAATACACAAACTTTTTGAATTTTTTTCCGGACAAATGGATTTTTGCATCGATTTTTTCAATTTTCATCAAATAAACATTGTAGCAATTTTTTATGGCTCAATGAGACGAACAAAATGACACCAAAATTATTTAATTTGAACATTGTTTTGGGTTATTGAAACAAAAACATGAATCAGAATTTTCGTTTCAATAACCCAAAAAATGTTCAAATTAGATAATTTTGGTGACATTTTGTTCGTCTCATTTAGCCATAAAAAATTGCTACAATGTTCATTTTATGAAAGTTTAAAAAATCGGTGCAAAAATCGATTTTTCCGCAAAAAATTCAAAAAAGTTTGTGTATTACAACGAAGAGCTTGTAACAAATTCAAACGCAACTATCTCAAAAACTACAACGATTCAGAACATGCCGTAAAAACAAAAAATGCTCCATTTTTTATGATTTTTTCGAGTATATCTTTTTTTCATATGGCTGTAACTGACTGGACTGGTACACATCATGGTTTTTAAAATTTTTTGTTTAAATGGATGAAGCATAATACCTGGTGGCGGACAATAACATATGCTTCCTAGGCAAACACCACCATCACATGAACTAGCGCATTGATCCGGATTGCAAGCTAAATTTTTGAACCAACTTAGGGTCATGCTAAAATCAGGGTTGCACAATGGAAACGTTTCTGGAAATTTGAAATATTTCCGGAAATGGAAATGGTGCATAAGTTCCTTTGGAAATTTATGCACTTCGGACCCCCCCCCCCCCAAAATTTGGGGGGTCCGAAGAACTGATCAGTGCAGTTCGCCCCCCTTCAACATGTTTGATTTAACTGATCAGTGCAGTTTGGCCCCCCTCTAAATTTGGGGGGGGGGGGACGAAGCGCATAAGTTCCAACAATTATAGCTTATTCTCTGAAAAAAATTTTTTGCCAAAACAGTCTATATATATTATATTGTGAACATCACTTTTCATGAAAATTTGTAGATTTTCTTCTAGAGAAACTAGAAGTTGGGGCGTGTTTCTATAGAGTAAACACGGTATATATAGTCAAATGGTTAGGACGCCAGACATCCTCAATGAAGGGGTGGGTTTGATCCCCGAGGGTTTGTATTTTCAAAAAAAAATTCAAAAAAAAGTTGTGAAACTTACCTTTAAGATTTGGCAATATAATCAAAGCTAATAAAAGAACAATTTCCTTCATATTGTTTTCCATTGTTGTGCGGTATTTCAGTTTGATTCAATTGTTGTTTTATATACGATTTTATCAATAAATCGCGTGTTCATATTGATTAAAAAAAGAATGCCTTCCATTTTTTATAACACACATATCATTACAATGTCTGAAAGCCATATTTTTGCAAATTTTGTTCTTTCATATAAGGTTACACTCACAAAACAGAGATTTGAAGGGTTAGCTTCTGAAATAGTTTTTTGCTTATTCCTCGAAATACACACAAAACGAATGGTGTTACTTTTGTTGATGTCAAGGATCAGGTGTTTCCCGTAACATCAGTTTGGTGTGAATCATTGAAATGAACACCAATTTTGGTGACCAATCAGTTACAATCATATGAAAAAATGATACATTCGGAAAGATCATGAAAAATGGAGCATTTTTTGTTTTTACGGCATGTTCTGAATCGTTGTAGTTCGCGAGATAATTGCGTTTGAATTTGTTACAAGCTCTTCGTTGTAATACACAATTCAAAAAAGTTTGTGTATTAGAACGAAGAGCTTGTAGCAAATTCAAACGCAATTATCTTGAAAACTACAACGATTCCGAACATGCCGTAAAAACAAAAAATGCTCCATTTTTCATGATCTTTTCGAATATATCATTTTTTATATTTTTGTAACTGACTGGAATGGTCCTTTAAGAGGAGCATAAAATCAATATTACCTAAACGCATAAAACACTGAAGTTTGCAAGTTAATGTACTGTAACAAGTGTGCAGCTCATTAGCTAATTCATTCAAGTTTTTTACAAATTGAGGATGTTCTACAAGAATATCTAGAACTGTTTCGAAATTTCTACCATCAACTGAGGTGGTTCCCTTGTTAAGTTTTTAAAGTTAACCTCTCAAAACATCATTACTTCAATGTTCATTTTCATCGTCAAATGGCAATTTTCGTTTGAATGGAGCTCAATAAGGCGTGTGTATTAATTAATAAATTGCCTATTGCGCTTAACCCAATGCATTCATTTGAGCTGGTCAGGTTGATCTGGCTGACTGGACTCCTCTTCCTTCTGTGTATGTATAGTTGAAATGGCCATTGAGGGCAATAGTTTGATGATGTCCATCTGACAAGTGTGTATGCTTTCTTCATAATTGCCCTTTGACGCAACTCATTTAGCGGGTGAACATGTCAGCTGGTCATTTTTTGTCGCAAAATTAAATGACCAATTTTCGGGCAAAAACTAAGCGATTAAGATGGGTATCGAACCCGCAAACTTTCGTGGCAAAAGCCAAACACGCAACTTACTGGATTCATGTTTTTGGATATAAATTAGACAAAAAACGACGGAGGATTGTTAGTCGAAGAATTAAGAACTTTCATTTGGTCTAACATTTTCTAGAACTTATTAAAAATAGTCTTTATTAATTCATATAAGGCGTTATTTTGAATTTAATAAAAATTATTTTTAATGAGTTTGAAAAAATGTTAGACTACATGAAAATTCTTTATTCATCGACTAAATTCCATGTGATCTAACATTTTTTAAAGCTCATTAAAAATAATTTTTATTAAATTGAAAATATTGCCAATTCAGTGATGAATTTTCATTTGTGTAATTCTTGTATTACCAAATTCATATTTTCTATTAATTAGATGCGCTCCTCTCTTCATGTGTACGTTTGACCTGGTGGCTTATGTAACCTGATACAATATCTGCCCATCCTTTCCTTCATTACCAACCAACATAGGTAGCTCAGATCCTTCTTTCCCTCGACTGTAATTTTCTATTTGTTTGAGTGGAGATCATGTTTTTGTTTTGATGTCATGTGCTTTCTTCATCTCCTTTATATATCCATCCGCCCAAATCGAACGCATCCGGCTCAAGCAAGAACAAATTCATCTGTCGCCGAGGTTATATGGATCCGATGCGATGGCCATTAAAGGCTTAGCCGCCAAGTGGACGAGATAGATATTACCTCTCTTGTAGAGAGGAACAGTGCTATTTTAGGTCATTTTTATGAGTTATTGGTTAGTATCTTTTCACACTTTTTCTTATGGTTATGGATTTTGGTAGTCTTTCTTGTTTAAAAAATTTGTTAGTGAATTTTGTAAGTAGGCACATAGGCAAAATTGAAAAAGCAAAAATTTCCTCGTTGTCTGGCTTTCTGTCGAAGTTATCAAAGAGAAAAACTTAGTGAAAACACCCTTTTGCTGAATCCGAATCAGCAAAAGGGTCTTTACACAAAGTTTTTTCTCTTTGATTTGATAAGTTCAACAGAAAGTCAGACAACGAAGAAATTTTTGCTTTTCCGATTTTGCTAGAGCCGGCACATAAGGGGGCAAGAGGGTATAGACCCTCCAAAATCGGGAAAATGAAAAGTTTTTTCCTAATGATCAAGAGGGACCAAGAGGTAAAAAACCCCCCAAAACAAGGGAAAAAACAAGAGGAACCCTCGAAACTGAATTCTCGCTACGTGTTTGGTTGTATGGGTTTTATCATAGGTAATTTGAAATTGGGCAAAAGTTTTCGGATCCGACCGGGACCCGGACCTCCTGGCTACCGCCCAAGTGCACTACCAGTTTACCGTGACATACAACTGTTGCCCGTTAATTTCTGGTGAATACTTCGCAGTGTATTTCCATTACTCACATTGTGATTAACACCTGTGTACCATCCTACCGATTAAAGGTACAAGACGGACGTAAAGATTACTTTATCACCTATCTCTAATCCCTACGTCCGTCTTGTACCATTAATCGATCGGATGGCACACAGGTTTTAATCACGGTGTGAGTAGTAGAAAATACACCGTCAAGTATTCACCAGAAATTAACGGACATCAGCTGGAGGTCTCGATAGCACAATGGTAGTGCACTTGGACGGTAGACAGGAGCCTGGCCCGGGTTCTAGTCCCGGTCGGGTTCGAAAACTTTTACCCAATTTTAAATTCCCTGTAAAAATTAGCATTATATCTGCAAATGTTTGGAACTTATCAAAAAGAAAAAAAACAGACTTTACATAAATAATATTTTCATCTACATTAAAAGTGAATGAAGAAAAGTTGCAAATTTTTGATGCCGAATATTTTAAAAGGCAAATTTAATTTTTCTCATATCCCCCCTCTCCCCAATAAACACCTTGACATCACTTCATAGTCTTTTCACTCTTCACATCTATGATACTCTTAACTCCGAATACAAGAACAACAATAGAAGAATAATCCGTCTAAGCGAACGGCTAAGTTTCAGCTCAAGTCTCCTCCTCATACACAAGTCCTTGATCGCAGCCGGTATATTTGTCTTCGATGAGAGAGATAGGCAAAGCATTAGCCTGGTTGAGACAAAAAGCGACGGTAAACCGTACAGCAAATCGTCTCTCTTTCATCGGCCCAAATTTGGGAGTAGCTGAAATGGTGACAATTGCGAGAAATATTTGCTAACCAAGTGGGCTTTTAGGACGCTTCGATTCGATTCTAGTGTTTGATGAAAAGCCAGTTGATTGAGAGGATTTTTGACAAATTTCCTATTGATTGGATTTGATTGATTTTTTGAATTTGTGAAAATTTTTGATAAATTTCTTCGTTGTCTAACTTTTTCTTGAACTTATTTAAAAAAATCTTTGCTTAAATATTTAACTAAATGCTTTAAAAGAATACTAACCATGGCTTAGTTTTGCCAACTTTTTTTTTAAATTAATAAAAAAATGAGTTTCAACCGAATTTTTTCGGGCGACCACACATTCGATTGCTGGTAGTCTGGAGAATTTTTTGTAAAAAAAATTATTGAAAAATCATACGCTTTATCCAAGATATAGCCATTTGAAATTTGGACTCAAAATGCCCATTTTGGGTCCAAACTTCAAATGGCTATATCTCGGATAAAACGTGTGATTTTTCAATAATTTTTTTTACAAAAAATTCTCCAGATTACCAGCAATCGAATGTGTGGTTGCCCAAAAAAATTCGGTTGAAACTCATTTTTTTTATTAATTTTAAAAAAAAGTTGGCAAAATCTAAGCCGTGGTTAGTGTCCCTTTAATAAAGAAGAATCAAACATTTCTTTGTAGTCTGGATTTCTGTCAAACTTATCAAAGAGCTAATGGAAAACCCTTTTGCTAGGTTCGAACCAGCAAAATAGTCTTTTCACTAAGTTTTTGCTCTTTGATAAGTTCGACAGAAAGCCAGACAGCAAAGAAATTTTGCGTTTTCATCGTTTCTAATTTTTCTAGAACCCATTCTACCACTTAACCACCGATGCGTTCATCTCTATTTTTTATCTTTATCTAAATCTGATCTTTTTACCCAACATTTATTCGAAAATCAAAATTTTTTGTTTATAATAAACACGTAAATCGATTTACGAAGTTTCGAGCATAATTTTTTCTCATTTGTTATTGAATTTTGCTCGTGCAGTAAGCTTCATCATCCAACCAACCTTAACAAATACATACACAAAAAGAAGCTGTCTCTCTCGGCACTTTTCTTTTTCTTATCCTGCTTGGTTTTTCTTTCCTTTCTTAGCTCTTGATTAAATGCCCATTTTTCTCTTTCTTCTTCATCCTTTTTTGCTTGCTCCTGGTCGGTGTATTGCCCAGGGCAAAGCTGAAGGCATCCGTTTCTCGGCGCATGTGAAATTGTGCGAGAGTGTGAAAAGCGAATTGGATTGAGAAATTGGCAAAGAGCTCTTTTCGATCTTTTAGAGAGAGAAAGAGGCGTTTTGTTGAGGAAAATAAAGCTGCTTTAGGAAGTGACGACGGGCTTTGAATAGCCAGTTTTTTGCTGCTTAATCTTATGTTAGTGTTGCAAAATCTGAAAGCATGGCAAAGTTTTGGGAAAACTGAATTGGAAAGCTTGTGTGTTTGAAATTTTGCTCAAATTTTAAATTTTTTTTCAAAATTTGTATTTTGTCTAACATTTTTTTGACTCGTTAAAAATTCAAATTTTTTATTTTTAACTAAAACACAAGGGTTTTTATATTTTAAGTACAAATTTGATTAAATTCACGTGATTATGTGTCATGTATAGTGTTGTGAAGTTGTAAATTTATACATGTAAATTTAGCCCGCCACTAGCAGCGTTGTAACGTCGTAATGGAATTTTTAAACCGTCATAATTCAGCTTTGCCTTATTCGTTTTCGGGGATCTTGGTGTCATTTTTGTAGAACTAGATATCCTGCATTGCTTGCGTCAGGTTTTTTCCATTGCACTAAGCATTTTAAGTCATCGTAATGAGTTTCTACGACTTTTGAATTTTTTGAAAAAAAATTTTATGTCGTCGTCGTAGGAACCCATTATGACGAATTACAATGCTTAGTGCGACGGGAAAACCTGACGCAATCAATGCAGAAGATCTAGTTCTACAAAAATGACACCAAGATTCACAAAAACGGATAAGGCAAAGCTGAATTACGGCGGTTTGAAAAATGCCATTACGACGTTACAACGCTGCTAGCGTCAGCTAGTGGCGGGACTAAGTTTTTGCTCGTTGTTTAGTTCGACAGCACTTAGGGTGCGCGTTATCAGTTGTGCCGCGCTCGGCACGATGTTAGCAGTTGTACCGTTCCACTACGGCACGATGTTAGCAGTTGTGCTGGCACAACTCAGTGATAGCACAACGTTAGCAGTTGTGCCGGTCGTGCCGCGAGTTGTGCCGCGTTGTAAAACGGCGGCACAACTGCTAACGTCGTGACGAGCGCGGCACAACTGATAACACGCACCCTTATCAACAATATAGAATTTTTATTAAACTTTTAAAAAAAATTTATATATCATTTTTCTGAACTTATTAAAAATATTTATCGAAATTTATAAATAAAGCAACCAAAAATTGTAATAGTTGCATATTGTCTACCTTTTTTTGTAATTTTTGAATGCCTAATAGGCAAAAAATATATATAATAGCTTTTCTAAAACATTTTAAACCCATCAAAATAATTTTTAGCTCTATTTTTTCAACTATTTTTTTGTTAACCATTGATCCCATTCACAACAAGTTGCCAAATAAATGTTAATGTTGTCTAGCAACTTTTCTTCCCTATTAAGAATAAAATATTTTTATTTTAATATTTCTACGATTAAAAATGTTGTTGGTGATTCGTGGCTTACTTTTCAATTTTTGAAAGCCATTTTCAAGTGGCAAAAGATAAAAATTTTTCTATGTCTATCAAATTTTGAACCCATTTATATCCTACTACTTAAGAAAGGATATCTCGAAAGTTCGAATTTCCCGCGGCACTAGGCAAACTGAGTACAGTCAAACCCCTTTAAGCTAACCCCCTTCGGAAGGGGGTCAGCTTAAAAAATTTTAGGGAGGGCCCGCTTATAAGGGGGTCAGCTTAAAGGGACTTGACTGTATGTAATATGAATTTGGACGCAAAAGAAAAATATTTGAGCATTTGAAATGGTGTGAATTCTTTAAAAAGGTCAATTTCGGCTCATATAAATGTTAGACATAACACGTGTTTTTTTTCTTGGTGTCGCTGGAAACTGGCTTCTCGAACTAGTCGAGACGCTAAACGTATCGACTTGCGTTTCGAATTCCTAACTCAAGACGAGGCGGCGTCTCGACCTCGTTTTAATTAGTTGGAGTATTAACACGAAAATCCTGAATTTTTCATTTTTTAAAACACCTTTTTTTAAGAAAACAGAGCTTATGTCAAGAAACGTGTCACAAAATTTTTCAAGGGCTATATTACTTTTTCGTACAATTTTCTCGTTTTTCTATCGATTTTCATCAAAAGTAACATTTAAGAAAATTGTAGAAGGAATCAAGCTTTACAACTTTGGTAAAGAGATTTTGAACGAATCTTTCTAGAAATCGATCAAATTCATTATCAAAATAAATATCCTTACAAAATTTTTGTGACACCCAAAGCTCGGTTTTCTCCTAAAGTTTGTTTTAAATATATACTTAATTATTGGATGTATTTAAAAAACAAATACGCATTCTTTATAGCTCGACGAAGCGAACAAAACGACACCAAATTGATCAATTTGTTAATTATTTTAGGTTATTGAAACGAAAATCCTGAATCAGAGTTTTCGTTTCAATAACTCAAAACAATTCTCAAATTGGATAAATTTGGTGTCGTTTTGTTCGTCTCGTCGAGCTATAAAGAATGCCATCTTTGTTTTTTAAATACATCCAATAATTAAGCGTCTTTATGAAAAATGAAAAATTCAGGGTTTTCGTTTCAGTAATTTAACTAATTCAAACAAGGTCTCGATTTGAGTCAAGAATTCGAGACGTTTAGCTTCTCGACTTCTTTTCTGGAAACGCTCTGAGGTAGCGGAGTCTTCTCAAAAATCTCTTCTTATCTCTTTCGAGCGTGGAGCACTCGGTCTCCCAGCACTGATAATTTATATCTTACAATGATACCTGAAATGATGACCTCAATATTTTTAAATGGCAAATTTAAAAAAAAAATCAATTTGCATAAAAGCTATGCGTTCATGCTATTTGTGGCACCTTGGTTGCTATGGAGTTTTCATAAAAGTTAATATGCCGATTTTTCTTCAATAAAATATGATTTATTGTATTCATAAAAGCTTGGCATTTTAAGCATGCGAAGTTAGTCTTTCGCATTTTATTTGTCAAGTATTTTTTCTCCCTCTATTTCGACAAATGTTTATGTGCAATTTTTAGTTGTATAGGGAGTTCAAGCATGAGTTCCCCGATAAGAAAGCTTGATATCTCAACAACGCAAAACTCTTATCAAATGCCATCTTTGGCAGCTTTCTAGTTCCATCACTCCGTTTTATGGACATATTTTTTTGAATTTTCAAAGTGGTCTGAGTAGTGAAACGAAAATTTGAATTCCTGCAAAAATTTTTCAAAAATGATTACAAATTTCAATGTTGTCTGACTTGCTGTTAAACTTATCAAAGAGCAAAAACTTATTGAAATGGGTCAAAGCCCCCATCGGTCCCCATAAGTCTCCGTCGGCTCCAAAAAGCCCCTAGGACCTCGGCCCTTTTTTCGCACCCTGAATATTCATTTATTATAGCATCATTTAATTATGTATAAAAAATTTCTTACATACATAATATTTCATAAAAAACAAGTTTTGACACTTTTTCAAAATTTCCTATTTTCGTTTAATCAATACTTAATGTAATCCTCATCATTTCGCGAAAATTCCCATTTCATTCCCATATATCGGCGTTCGTCTAAATTTACGGCGTTCCATGCATACTCAACTTTATTTGGCCCTGGATTCGACTGGCCATGTAATGATGACGCCTTCCGATGGGCCATAACAGCTCGAATTTTGAGGCTTAAATGAAGAGATTGGAGATTTGTTGTTGGATAAAATTGCATTAAAAGGCTGGAATTTCTTGATTTTTTTCGATAATAGAGCAGATGTTTTGCCATTTTTGAATATTTGAAACATCAAAAAACTGGATGAAGATTTAAATAAACCATCTTTTTTATTTTACTATCTAAAATTATGAACTAATTTTTTGATAAGTTGAGAAAAAAGTTATACAAAATGCTAATTTTTATTATAATAGCATTGTGTATAGCATGACTTGAAACTCATCAAAAAACATTTTAAACAATTTTTAAAGTTTCTTATTTATTGCTGAGTTTTTTTTATACATTTTGCATCTAGTTTTTCTCTATTTTGGCTGGAATTTTAATTTTTAAAGAAATCTAAAGTTTTTGACCGAAATATAAATCTTTTTTATAAAAATAGGCGGCTTATTTAGTCTTTCGATTTTCTTACAATGTTAGCATATTCTTTGGTCCCTTCGTTCCAATTCAATTACTCTCTCGTGGATTCGGCTCAATTTTCGAGCAACTTTTTTCTTTGTTATCAGAAAACTTTTTTCTTTGGAAAATTTTCCAATTTTTTGAAACTTTAAAGCTAGATTAGGAGTCGTCTATATATTATGTAATCAATTTTTGGCCATTTTTTGATTCCTCCCCGTAATCATTGGGCGACCTTACCCGGGAAAATGGGCTCTAGAAATTGGTAACGCAAATCATTTTGTCAAAAAAAGTCCCATATTTTGTAAAATTTCATTGTTGTCTGGCTTTTTGTCGAACTTATCAAAGAACAAAAACTTAGTGAAAAGACCCTATTACTGAATACGAATTAGCAAAATAGTCTTTTTACTAAGTTGTTGCTCTTTGATAAGTTCGACAGAAATCCGACAACAATGAAATTTTTTTATCAGACGTTTTCAGAATTTTGCTCCCAGGGACCCAGATTTTTGCAAAAAAAAACTTTTGATAAGTTCAAAAAAATGTCAGATGATTAGAAATTATTCATTTCTAAGTCATCTGACATTTTTGTCGAACTTATCAAAGTCTAAAAACTTAATGGAAGTCTCTTTCCACAACATGACCCATACGCCCAATTTGTAGCCGCATTTTTAGTTTTCCAATGACACCAAGATCATTGAAAATGGATTTAACCGTTAAAAGTTATCCTCAAAATGCTAAAGTCTAAAAAACCTGCTGAGGGTCCAATAATCAGATAGGTCAAAATTAGCATTTTTAAAGATTGCACACTTCTTTAGATGCGCCCATGTGTTTCTTAGATCCCATATTTCAAGTTCCGTTTTCCTAGTTCCGCAGGAAATTCGAACTTTTGAGATGTCGTCTCTTAAACAAATATTGTCGTAAAATTAGCTAATTTCAAAAAATAGCATATAATTTAACTAAAATTTGTAAAAAGACGTCTGAAAATATGAAAAATTTTAGGGTAAATGAATTTATTTTAAAAAATTGTTTAAAAAGTTAAGTTGTTATACTTTGATAAGTTTGAAAAAATGTAAGAAGATCTAGAAATTAATAATTTCTAGGTCATCTGATATTTTTTCGAACGCATCAAAGTCTACAAATTCGAACTTATCAAAAGAATTAAACTAGTATAAGTGGGAAATATAGAAGATCTAGAATTAATAATTTCTAGTTTCTGATATTTTTTCGAACTTATCAAAGTCTAAAAACTTGATGAAATAATGAGGATGCGAAAGATTTAATTTTTTTCTTTTATGAAAGAAACCCAACTCTAAATGTTAATTCTTGATCCAAATTTTCGGGCACAAGATAGACTAAAAATTTTCATTTTATTACCAATTTATGTCCAAAAACTTATGCTTCTTTGTATAAATTCCATTAGATAGATTAGATACTAAGCGATGCCAATTCCAATCATTTTTATTTCACGGCCGAAATTCATAATTTCTCGCGCATTTCAATTAAGACCCAATAGGGATCCTCACGTAAAACGGAGGTTCC
Source organism: Acrobeloides obliquus (assembly GCA_034698545.1). NCBI lineage: Eukaryota > Metazoa > Nematoda > Chromadorea > Rhabditida > Cephalobidae > Acrobeloides > Acrobeloides obliquus. Next base: position 13,559 of record JAQGBS010001822.1, read on the forward strand.
CTCTCTTACTCATTTCAAATATCATTCATAATAAAAATCGACTAGTTTTTGGCGCTTTTCTTTTCAATCCCAATCACTTGGTATATGCTCACATTTCACACTCGTGCGAAAATCCGTTACTTGAAACACTTTTGAATAATTCAGTGGTCATCTGAAAACTGATACTTCCGTAGTAGCTATACTCTTTGAAGAAGGAGTTGCATATTGACTCTAATGGCTATATATAAGGTGGGAAGTTAAACACTTTAGTGGATCTTGGAAATTTGTAAAGGTATTTTTGATAGAAAATGTTAGGAATGGGGTTGGGCGAGTGAAAGTTTTCAAAAATTTAAAAGAGATTGGAAGTGAAAAAGAGATTTTCTCTTCCAACCTTTAAGTTCTATCAAGTTTTTAGACTTTGATAAGTTCAATAAAATGTCAGATTACATAGAAATTAATCATTTCTACTCATTTGACATTTTTTTGAACTTATCGAGGGAAATATTCCCGTTCCTGGGAATTTATGGGAATATTTACATTGCTGAATTATCATAAAATCCGTTTATTGACACGAAAAAGTTTAAATCAACTTCACTAAGTTTTTTCTTTTTGATAAGTCCGAAATCGAAATGCGATCAAAAATTATGATATATATCATTATGATGATATATATTATAATTTGTAATCGCATTTCGATTTCGGACTTATCAAAAAGAAAAAATTTAGTGAAGTTGATTTAAACTTTTTCGTGTCAATAAACGGATTTTATTGATAATCCGGCAACGGGAATATTTCCTCAACTTTCCCAAATTCCCGGGAATTTGTGCAACCCTGGGAGTACCCTAAAAAAATTTTTTCCTCGTTTTCCGGTAAGTTATATTTTTTTCTACCCCTCTAGTAAAATTTTAAACAATTTTTTTGTATAATCAATTTTTGGCCATAACCTCACTATTTATAGCACTTATTGTTTCAAAATTTTCTCAACATCTTTTTTAAACATTTACATTCTTTTCATCAAAATATTTGAAGTGCCAAAT
>JAQGBS010001823.1:0-14572 GCA_034698545.1 Acrobeloides obliquus
TACACCTCTGAAGAAATTGGGCATGCCACTGTTGTGGCTCTTCGTCGAGGTGTACCAGTTGCTGTTCCTGGTAATAGAATTTTTTATATTACGAATCAAGAGCAAATTTAAAAAATTCAAAAAATATATATATAATTACAAAAATTCCAAAAATAGTAATAAAAGGACTGATTTTTGGCAAAAAATGAAATTTTTTGGTTCAAAATGATAATCTAAAAAAATTTAGGTGTTGTATTCCTTTCTGGTGGCCTATCCGAAATTGAGGCAACAAAATATCTAAATGCTTCAAATCAAGTCAAACTTCTCAAACCATGGGTATTGTCTTTCAGTTTTGGCAGGGCTTTGCAAGCAACGGTTTTGAAAGAATGGCAAGGCAAAGATGAAAATCTTAAAAAGGCACAGAAACTTTTCCTACAACGAGCTAAGGTATCGTTATATAAATTTTTATATTACAAACGTTAATCTTATTTCTATTATTCTAAATGACGCACAACCGATTTCCCGTATAAAATTACCCCTAGATGTGTCCTTTTTTCAACAAAAAAATATACCCTAGTCCCCCAAAAACAAAAGTGCACTTTTTTGAGCTACCCTATACTAGAAAAGTAGATGGCTATTTTTAAATATATTTTTAGGCAAATGGAGATGCTCAACTTGGGAAGTATGCTGGTGAAGAAGCATCAGCTGCAGCAATTGAATCTCTTTTTATTACAAAATATACATATTGAAATATACAGGGGTTTTAACTTATAATTTAAAAAATTATATTTTGATATGATTCTTTTTATTTTTAAATGTGAATAAAGGTGTAAAAACTAAAATATAAAATTTTTAAATTCAATTTCCAGGCCTATAAAAATGTTTTAAAAGAAGCAAAAATGGGAAAAAGTTCTATATGTCGAATTTAGGGGCCCTGATAAAAATTTTTTAATTTTTCAAAATTTTACCCTCAGGGGATCGAACTTGCGGGCCCAACGTTGCTTAACTTGCCAGATCGGACAGGGTCGCTACAAACCGAGATTGGGATATTTCTATTAAATCTCTCGTGGAAATAGACTATAGCAGACATTTTCTTGATAGCAATCTCATGTCTAGACTACAAAATTTGGCTCTATTAGATGATAATGACAATAATAATGTAAGACCTTACACTTAAGCTTTACCCTTCAAATATGTTTAGAACGAGAGTGATTTGGAAGACAACTTTCTAGGATAATTTTTATGCGAGAAATCGATTGCACGCATAAAAAAATATGTTGACCCTTAATATTTTGATTTTTTTCAATTTTGGCCTAAAAGTTCTTTCCTAAAAATGACCCTATTAGGGGTAATTCAGGAAAAATATGGTTTTTGAAAAAAATGTAATTTTATCATTTTTAGATTCAGGAAAGCATTTTCAAGCTTCGATAATGCGCGCAATCGATTCCCCGTATTGAATTACCCCTAAAAGGGTCATTTTTAGAAAAAAATTTTGGATCGAAAATTCATGAAAAATGGTAAAATGGAACTTTTGTTGCACCACCCTTAGTTCCTACATGATATACATTTAAAGTTTTCTTATACAATTAACTTCTGTTGAAAATTTTAGTGTGCAAATAAATTTTATTGTATAAAAAAATAATTTACTTTTATTCTTGAAAAATGTTTTATTTTAAATACAAATGAATAGAATTAATAGAATTTTGTTACAAATATGTTCCCATTCATTGATAAGATCAACAATCGGATGCTCCATTTTGTAATAAATCTGAGCAGCTGTTATATCTTCACGTGACTAAAAATTTGAGATTTTTCTCTATATAAATTGTAAAAACAAACGCACAACACAATTTTAGCCTATCCATCTGGTCGGCAATTGGACATTTTTAAATATACAAAAATTGCAAAATGGCAGAAGTCGGTGGATCCTATCATCCAACACTCACTAAACAACAACAAGATGAACTTCAAAGTGTTGTCGCTAAAATCTTGGTCCCCGGTAAAGGAATACTTGCTGCAGATGAGACAACAGGTATTAGTTTATTTTAATTTGAAGAAAAACGTGATTTAAAAATCTAATTTAGAAATTATGGGGAGCAAGCTTTCTGGGTTAAATTTGGAAAACTCCGAAGTAAATCGTCGTAAATATAGACAGCTTTTGTTTACTACGCCGAATTTTGGAGAAAATATCTCAGGCGTCATACTTGTTGAAGAAACATACAATCAAGTAAAGTATTTCAAAATATAAAAATTATTAAAAATCAATAGGTATTTTCAGGTCGACCGCACATCGATTATGAATTTTGGGGAGTACCATGGACACCCCAAAAATTTGAAAAAATCAAAAATTTTCCTAATTTCTCCTCTATGTTTTGGCCGGTCAAAACATAAGAGGATTAATAGCAATTTTATATATAAGTTGTCTCAAAAAATGGTATTTTATCGATTTTTCAAAATTTTTCAAGTTTTTTAATTTTCACCAAAATAATCCTATAAGAGGTTTTTCTATGCAAGAAATAGATTACGCGCATTGCCTAACCTTGAAAACGCTTCCCAAACCCTGTATTAGCAAATTTCGCTTCAATACACACGTCCTTGAATCAGGATCAAGGAAGCGTTTTCACAATCCGGAAATGCGCGCAATTGATTTCTCTCATAAAAAACCTCTATAGGGTTATTTTGGTGAAAATTAAAAGACTAGAAAATTGTGAAAAACATCGACTAAAAATCGAAAAAATGCCATTTTTTGAGACACCCTGTAAAAAAAATTTCGTTAAAAAACTAAAAGTTGACATCTCAAACAAATATGGGAGCATCAAAAATTTAAAAGTGGAACCAACTAAAATTCAAAAGTGGACTTCTTTCATACAGTAAAAAATTAGAACTTATCGCCGTCCTTGTGGCAATGGGTCGAAAATTTTTTGTCCGTGTGGCTACCAAAAAAATTAAATTTTTAAATTAAGAAAACTGACAATGGCGAACGATTCGTTGATCTACTTCGTAGGCAAGGAGTTGTACCAGGCATTAAAGTCGATACAGGTATTGTCCCATTGCCTGGTACACTTGGTGAAGGTACTACTCAAGGTATGTTAATTTATCATAAAATTTTATTAATCTAATTTTAGGCCTCGACGATTTGGGAAAACGCTGTGCAGAGTACAAAAAAGGTGGTATTGAATTTGCAAAATTGAGATGTGCACTCACTATTGGACCACATACTCCATCTCATCTAGCTTTATTGGAAAATGCTCATGTATTGGGTAGATATGCCTCAGTTTGTCAACAAAATGGGTTGGTGCCAATTGTGGAGCCCGATGTGATGCGTGATGGGGATCATGATTTGGAAAGATGTCAAAAAGTAGATAAAAACCGTTTCAATAGAGGGGTTTTTTGAGGACCATTTTAAGGTACCACCATGGAAAAATTGCGTTATTTTCCCAGATTGAAGCGAAATTTATTTTTTGAGATTTTTTCTAAGCGGGTATCGATTTCTTCAAGTTTTGAGAGATTTCGAAATTTCGCCTACCTTCCTATATCTCTCATATTAATCCCACCTAAAATAATAAAACCCAACGGTGGTCCATCACACTTTTTAGGTTACAGAACAAGCGTTGGCTTATACATACAAAGCATTGGCAGATTATCATGTCTTTCTAGAAGGAACACTACTTAAAACAAATATGGTTACTCCAGGACAAAATTGCTCCAAAAAGTACACCTCTGAAGAAATTGGGCATGCCACTGTTATGGCTCTTCGTCGAGGTGTACCAGTTGCTGTTCCTGGTAATAGAATTTTTTATATTACCAACCAAGAGATTGGGAAGAAAATTTAAAAAATTCAACAAAAAATTATATATAATTAAAAAATTCCAAAAATAGTAATAAAAGGACTGATTCTTGGCAAAAAATGAAATTTTCTGGTTCAAAATGATAATCTAAAAAAATTTAGGTATTGTATTCCTTTCTGGTGGCCTATCCGAAATTGATGCAACAAAATATCTAAATGCTTCAAATCAAGTCAAACTTCTCAAACCATGGGTGTTGTCTTTCTGTTTTGGCAGGGCTTTGCAAGCAACGGCAATGAAAGGATGGCAAGGCAAAGATGAAAATATTAAAAAGGCACAGAAACTTTTTCTACAACGAGCTAAGGTATCATTATATAAAATTGTTATATTACAAACGTTAATCTTCAAGTTATTTCTATTATTCTAAATGATGTCTATACAGGGTGACGCAAAGAGTGCATTTTTGTGATTTTTGTGACATGAATTTTTTTCTTTTAAAATGATCCCTCTAGCAGTGGCAAGGGATGGATGCTCCTCCTAGTGGGCCAAAATTTTAAAAAAATCAGTAATCATAAGGGTTCCTTTTATGTTTTTTATAGGAAAAACATACTTTTTTGATGAAGTCCTAGCCGACAATTCTCCCTACACCACTACCCTCTCGTGGGTAATTTTATGCGAGGAATGTATTGCGCGCATTCCTGAACTCTATAAATGCTTCTCTGATTCAAAGAAAAAATTGGAGAGTTTGACGTAAAAATGGTTATTTTTCGCATTTTTTTCTGGAAATCACTTTTCTAGGGATATTTTTTCATTTCTAGGGTTCGGTAATGCGTAAAATCCCCGCATAAAATTACTCCCTAGATGTATCCTTTTTTCAACAAAAAAATATATCCTAGTCTCCAAAAAATACAAAAGTGCACTTTTTGCGCCACCTTATACTAGAAAAGTAGCGGGCTATTTTTAAATATATTTTTTAGGCAAATGGAGATGCTCAACTTGGGAAGTATGCTGGTGAAGAAGAATCAGCTGCAGCAATTGAATCTCTTTTTATTTCAAAATATACATATTGAAATATACAGGGGTTTTAAACTATAGTTTAAAATTATATTTTGACATGATTCTTTTTATTTTTAAATGTGAATAAAGGTGTAAAGACTCACATATAAGCCTAAAGAAAAAGCATATTAGATTTTAATGTGATTGTGATAAACATGGCCAATAACATAACTCTAAAATTTATTGGGATACATTAAACCTATTGGGTTGTATCATTCTCGTTATGCTCCTAGTCCAAACGGGTACAAATGGAGATGCCATCTCTCCACCTTTGGCACTGTCCATATAGAGATGCCATATTGTGAGTCGACTGTATATGAAAAGGATGTCAGATCCGGTATCCCTCACGCAAATAAGGCCTAAAAACGAAAAGACTCGCCCGAAATTGATGGCGGTATCTGGGGTCTTGTTTTAGCAAAAATGTGTAGAAACTCGATCAAGCCCCGTTTTATAATAACAAACGATTCTAAAGAATTTGATGAAATTCAATATGAAAATTCAAAAATTAATACCAATTGCACTAATCAAAAGGTAAGTTTTAGTTAGAAGTCGTTAATCATAGTTTTTAGCACGTTTTAAAATCAAAATTGAAAATGAAGGTTTAAGTATTCCCATAACGTATCGAACAGTAATAGATCGTGCACAAGTATCGAATCTACACTAATGCCAATTCTAGAACAAGATGAAAAAGAATTTTCTGAGATAACTTATTTATCTCAAATATAAGATGTTGTTTAAACGAGAAATTTGAAAAGGATCTCCAGTCGATAACAGAGGGATACTCGTTCGAGGATTTATGTTTTCCGCCTGGGAATCATCAGCGAGGTGTCATTTTCAATTATGGGGAACAACTTTTAGAATATCACTATGACGGAACTTCATTCGAGGGATATAAATTGAGATCCTGACTAGGAGCCCTTGATCCCGGTCTCTACTTATGTATCTAAAGAAATTTATTTATTTAAAAATGTAAATAAATTTATCATTGCGTTAACATTTCTTCCCAGACATCAACCCATTCTGGCATGAAAATTTTTCCAATTATATACGATTCCCACACGCGATTGTTGATTTCCTAAATTTTTATTTATCTATTATCATTCATTTAATTTCAACCAACCAGCATATCATTAAGGAAACATAAAAGATTAGCGAGTTTAATTCCACCTTGTTCAAAGCCATATGTTTGTACAAAATTGGTATGCATTTCGCCAAATAATAAATTTTTATTGGCTTCAATAATCTCTTTACAAAGTGAATGCTTTTCGCCTTAAAATATTAGTTTTATAAAAAAAGAGTTAAATGATGTTATTGGATTATTACAAACACATTTGGGCCAGTGGTGTAGATATAAGGGCCGGCAAGGGGAAGGTAAACTTAAAAATAATAAAGGAGACCTTTATGTAATTTTTGTCCAACTAAGGTATAAGGAATCATTATGTTTTTTCAGGTTTTCGACACTCTAGGGGTACTCGAAGTACCCCTTCCCTTGCCTACGCCATCAATCTTCTTATATAAAACGTGTAATGTGTATGCGTTTGGACTAACTTTTAAAGGTAAGATCCCAATCCTGAATTTTGGTACGCCTTGGATGGAATGCTATAATTTTCAGGTTGGAAATTTAGTTTTAAATCAGATCTTCCAAAAATTATTGACTTCTTTTTTTGGTATGGAGAGTGGAGAAATTTTTTGTTGATATTTTCTTGCGTCAGATCAAAATCAACGATTCAAGCTCGAAATTTTTTTATACGCGGATTTTTTTAAAGCTTTTTATTGTGTCAAGATATGATCGGTCCTCGTCGACCCCTCTTACTGCGTACTAGTCTAGGAAGGATACATAAATACTTAAAAGCTTACATTCTTGTATAAAAATTAAATAAGAAAGTGCTGCAATATCAATTTCTCGAACTTCATATTTATTCATTTTATTGGATATTTCTCTCAGCGGTGGTATTATTGAGGCACAAATTCTATTTTTTACAGTAGACTTGATTTTAAAAAAATTGCTTACTTAATAAATTCTTCATAATTTTTCAATTCACTAAAAAAATACTCAAGAGTTTGATTGTCCAAATAATATCCGTAATGTATAACAAGTCGAGCGTCGTTTATTTCTGGGTAGATTTTCGAAGATTGGTAACAACGTATGACCATAGAAAACCGGAGTACAAAATTTTTTATTATTAAAATCTGAAAAAAGTAGATGTCAGAGTATGAGATCGAAATTGGACCACCACTCCTCCATCTCTTGGGCTTCCAAAGCCTTCTAGGCCACAGGGGACCCATGTGTTTAAAGTACTAAAAAGTCTGAAGCCAACAAAAATTTTTGTAATTTTATGTCCTCAATGGGTTTTTGGTTATGAAGAGCACTAATCTGATAGATTTTTAAAGTTTTGAGTATATGGGGTACCCCTATAGGGAACTTGTACCCCCTAAAATATATAGAAAAATAGTATTTCCAAAATTCTGCTAATTTTTTATACTCAGGGGTTTTAAGCTATGTGAACACGATTCCGATGAAAATTTTTGAAAAATTCCTTTGGAATTGTGTTCCCCATACCCGAAAACCTCAGAGTGCAAAAAATTAATCAAATTAGAACACTTTTGAAAAAATAAATTTTTGACTATTTTTTATGCCTTCCGGTCGGAGTATCTCGTGAGGTAAAATTGAAAAATCCCATCGGATTCGAGTTCTCCATACCCGAAAATCCCCGAGTACCACAAATTTAGCCGAAATTTATAGCCTCATAAAAATTTTCTCCCAATTTTTTCCCTATCTTTAATTGTGTATTATTTAACTTTTTAAAAGTACTTTTTCTTCATTTTTAAAATTTCCGTACGGCTCAAAATACTCGTTTAACATAGAATTTATTAGTGTTATACAAGCTTTTTCCATTCTATCATATTCGGATTTCTTCATTGGAGTAAATTTAGGCGAAGAAAATATTTTATCCGGGTTTTCCACAGTAAATAAAGATTTTTGAGAGCTCATATAGTTTCGTATTCCTTGTAATAATCGATTTAAAAAGGGATAGGTTAAAGAACTTTCGAAGCTCTCTTGCTAAAATATTCAATTTGGAATTAAAAACTAAGAGAATGTGGGGGGGGGGGGATTCTTACATTGTATTGTATAATAGAAGTTGTTGGTATCAAAATATGCTGCTCTTGAATAGTATGTGGTGTAAGATAAGTTTCTTCAGCTTTTGGACCATTTCTAACTACTAAAGTGAGAGTAATATACTGTGTTTATAATTTTTTCATAGTGTTTTTCCGAGTGAACTAGTCATTAAGTAACTCTAGAAACCCTGTGTATAGGAATTTTTTTTTAATTTTGGCAACTAGAAGACACCTGCCCCTTGCCTATGCCACTGCTCCCCGTCCACCTATAGTAAAGGGTCAAGAGCAAGGATCCTTAGCTAAATTTTATGTTCTTACATTCACTTTTCATCCCAGCTTCTGTACAAATTCTAAAACGGCAAGCACGACATATTACCCTGTCATCTAAATTTATTAACTATTTAATTTATAAGAAATATTTTTACCAGGTCTAATGACACATTTATTAAATTTTCGACATTTATAAACCTTTCTTTCCGCTATGCAACGACGAAAAAATGAGCTACATGCTCGACATGCTTGGACACCAAAATGATATCCATCACTTTCATGTCCACAAATAACACAAGTTTCCATACTTTAAAATAAAAATAATATTTCTAGAATAAAAAAACTCTTGCTCAGATAATTTTAAAGAGACCAAAGCAAATAAATGCATATGACTCTTGACAAGTCTACTATTTATGTTCCTAATATAAATTATTGATTTTTTCACTGAAAACTGGTTAAATGTGTCTTTCTTGTGCCTAACGAAACAAAAAGAACTTTTTTTAGTTCACCTTTTAGATGACTACAGATTAAAAGAACAGTCCACGCGAACGAATTACAACAAAATATGGCTAGAGAACAAAACTTGATACTACTAAGCTGCCGCAAATGACAGGGTTATTTTTCCGAAAAAATTTGCCTTGGTCTCCCCTTATGTTTTTGCCCGAAATTTTTGCCATTTTTTTCTAAAAATTCTAATGGTCCCCATAACGATTTTTTACCAAAAATTTCCTATTTTTTCTACCAAAAAGGTCCAAAATTTTCATTTTTTCTACAAAAATTGTAATTTTCTGAGCATTTTCAGCTTAAAAACAAGCTTTTATCAAAAAATTTTCATCTGCAGCGCTGGATTTTACTTTGACTAAAGTTTTTCACCAAAATTTTTTATTTTATGTGCATGTTTAGTTTAATAAATTTCTGAATGTGGAGTGTATAAGTATTTATATTTGATGTTTTATGAGCAAGTAGGATGTTATAGTTTTGGAAGGTCGAGTGTGAAGTAAGCGATATAAGTGTGAAGTGAGCGTATAATCGAATGCGTCAAGCTTAAGTAAAAGAGATTATTAGCTTTGTTAACCCTGATTCAGGGAAATAGATGTGTGTATTGAAGCGAAAATTTAAAATAGTAATTTCATGTGGTGAATCGATTGCGCGCATTCTCGAATCTTGAAAACACTTCTTTGACTCTGATTCGGTGTATTGAAGCGAAAATCAAACATTTTTGGATTTTTATGAGAAAATCATCGATTCTTAGGTTTTTCTAGGCGAGGAATCGATTGCGCGCATTCCAGAAGTGTGAAAATGCTTCCTTGACTCTGATTCAGGGAAATTAGTACAGGGTAAGCCAAAAAAGTGGATTTTTGTGATTTTGGAACCCGAAAATTTATTTTTCTACGGGTAATTTTATGTTCTAGGGGTAATTTTATGCGAGGAATCAATTGCTCGAATTCCCGAACCCTGAAAATGCTTCCCCGGGCCTGATTCAGAGAAAAAAATGGGTTTTTGAAAATCGATTCTCAGCATGAAATTACCCCCCCCCCCCGAAACATAGGTGTTTTTAGGGTCGCTAAAATTTTGAAATTTGCGCCGTTGTTTTGGCACATAAGGGTCCCCCTTATGATCTGCGTTGTTCTCAATAACAGCGTAAATCTGCGCTGTTCTCAATAACGGTGCAATTATTCATCGTTAAAAATCTGCTATCAAGAACGGTATGATTTGCACCGTTATCAGAATTTTTGCGCCGTTGTCTCTTATAATTTCCCAAAAATTTGCGCCATTAAGTCGCTAATGGCGACCATTTATCACATGTGAATAGGGGCCCTTATGTAATTTTTGGCTGGACTTCGACCGACCAAAACATAAGGAGGATCATTATGTTTTTTTCGAGTTTTAGGCGCTCTAAGTATGGAGTACGTACCCAAAGTATCCCATGCCTACGCCTCTGGGGGGAGGGGTAGTTAAGGGAGTACATCAGTTATGTACCCTCCTCCAAGCATAGCATGCAGAAGGTCAGAAAACTTAATGGTAACTTCTTTTTTGGCTGTCGAAGGAAGGCAAAACATAATTGCTGTAAAATAAATTTAGACATCTTGTAAAATATACAAAACAAAGTCGAATATGATTTATACTGAAGAATACATCGATACATATATCTTTCGAATTCATCTTAATTTTTATCTAAACTCTGTTGCAGCTATACTGGCTTTTTATTTAATCTTCAAATATTCACCCAAAGAAATGGGAGCTTATAAATACATTTTGGCGAATATTTCGGTGGGTAAAAATTTTCGTTATAATACACAGATTTCAAATTTCGCCAACTTAACATGCGACTATCTCGAGCCGTTAGCGATTCAGGGCATGCTTTAAAAACAAAAAGCATGAAAATAATTTTCTGACCATGTATCATCTGATTTTCAATTCAATACACCAAGAGCTTTCCTGAAACAGGGGCGGAAAGCATTTTCAAAATACGGTTATGATTTTTCGTATAGAAAAACATCCTTGGTCAACCCAAGCTCGGGGTTATTTTATAAAGATTAGATGGAATTTGTAAAAATCCATTATTTTTAAAACGACCCAGTATAATACAAATGAAATTTTATGATAAAATTGATTTATTTATATATACATTTTATATTTTAATGATCAAACACTTTTACATAGTTAATAAGCCAATATGCATTTTTATAGGCTTCAGGGTTGTTTCGTACTTTATCGATACATGCTGACATGCCACCTGGATAAACTTGTCCTGCCCAATCACCACAAAATGTCAAATTAATAATGATTTTCATCGCATTGAAATGACTTGGTGTGCAATTTTCTCCGAGTTTAAAATAAGCTATAGGTTTGCCCCAGTTAGATGGTTTTGGATTGCTCTAAATATCAAACCGAGATATTAATTTGGAACTTTTTATCTAACTTGTAAGATATCTGATGGAATTTGATTTCGTTTGAAAATCCAAGTACGCATATAGCCACCACGATCCCATTCAAAAGCAAATACGCCACCTTGTCCGTTATTAAATTCGTCTCCAAAAAATCCATCAGGAGAAGAAATGGAGCAGCCTTGGTTGTCCCATTGAGCTAAAAAATCTCAATATATTTTTCAGTTGTGCAATTGGCCACTCTTGCCGTATGAAAACTTGAGGCCAAATTTGTAATCATTTTTTACCTGGCTCATAAACATAACAATTAGTTGCAGATTTTCCATTTTTACCAGTCGCCCATTTTCCAGTAAATAAATTCTAATCTTGTTCAGGCATCCGACATCCGTTTTTTGTATGGAGTGCAGAGTGATTGAACTTATCACCACCAACACCCTCCAGAATATCAGCTTCACCATTATTCGGCCAATTATCACCAACTAACCAATATGCTGGCCAGGTTCCAGGCCCTGTTGGCATATGATCAAGATCGAATAAAAAAAGCCCTCCATTATAAGAGTCTTTAGAATGTATTCTGACTGAGGGACGGCCTCGTTTGCCATGTGGAATTTGATTACCTGAGTCTGCTGATATTTTTACCTGAAAACAAAGAATGGATTTTAAAGGATTATTTCAGAAAAAAGTTGTCATCTTTAACTGACAAAATTAAATTTTTTCAAAAATGACAAAAACAGTGTTTTTGGCCAAAAATTGCAATTTTTGGCATAAAAGTAGTTAATTTTTTGAAGATTTTTTATTGAAAAATTAGACTGAACCTTACTAGGTCAAAATTCTGCATAGGATTAGGACCGGTGATAAGGGAGGTTAGGATAACCGGCTAAAAAAAGGGATTTTTAATTATTACATTACCTTTCCGTTAATGATAGAAATAAGGCCCGTCCGCTCCGCTGTTGGTCTATCCACATAATCTACAAAGCCGTGCGTCGGATCATCATTAGTCCAAAAATTGAAAGCATCAAAAAAATTGTTTCCTTCATATGATTTCTTTAATCTATAATCCGAAGAACCAGAACTCAACAATCCAATTTTAACACCATTATTGTTCTTTATTGGCCCACTAGCAGATTTCAACCAACATGTCCCACCTTGATAATCATTCCAGGCATAGGCTCTACATCCTGGTGTTGAACTACAAAAGTTGCAACAATCGGAGAATTGGCCATGTCTGGAAGTTAAATCATTACCACTGATATCTTTGTTTTGGTAAGAGACACAAGATGCAGAAACGATTGGTAATCCAATTTCTATGATTAAAAAAATCAAGCAAATTTTCATTATCTATAATTTTTTTTAAATTATAAACATATTTATTTAAAAAAATCAATTTTATTAATGATGTCTATGGGACTTGAGAGTTCCTTGTGCTAAGTGCATCAATCAAAGAATATTTTGTCCTTGTAGCCCCGCTGTCTTATGTGTTTTTATGTAGCTTATTCTTGGGTAAGTAGCAGCTGTCAGGCTGCTGCCAGCCCACTAGTTTAGTCTCTTTGTGCAATAGCCAGTCTGTTAGTATGTATGCTTAATAAATAGTTTAATAGCCATTTCCTCTCTCACAAACTAGGCCCACAAGGCACATACAGTTAACCATATGGTAACCCAATTCTACATCCCAATTACGAGTTACAAAAATCTATATAAATAGAATTACAGGATGCCCAAAAAATATCAATTTTGAGAATTTTGTGTAATTTTTTTCAAAATTTTTCAAGCTTTTAATTTTCACCAAAATAACCAGATAGGGGGTTTTCTATGCGAGGAATCGATTGCAATCATTGCCGGACCTTGAAAACGCTTCCCTGACCCTGATTCAGGGAAGAAATGAAGAAAAAAATTTAAAAATCGCCAAAACAATCACAAAATTGCCTCTTTTTTGAGCACCCTGTTTCTTAGCTTAAAATTAAAAATTGAGATGAAAACTTGTTTCTCATTGCCAAAAAACCAAGACAAAAAAATTTTCGCCTTAAACTTTTTCCTTATTATAAAAACTTCTTGATCAAGGTACATAGAAACATGGATTGTTAAAGGTCTATGCCGCGTACCTATAGTTTTATGCCAAAAATTTTTTTTGCCAAATTGGTTAATTTTTTGTATATAGGGATAATTTTATGCGGGGAATCAATCATGCATTCCCGAAGCGTGAAAACCTTTTCTTGACCCTAATTCAATGTATGGTTTGGGTGTATTGAAGCGAAAAATAGAAAATTTTTGAATTTTCGTCCAGAAATCATCCTCCTGAGGGTAATTTTATGCAGGGATTGCACATATTTTCGAGACATGAAAAAATTTGCCTGACACTAATTTAAGCGATTTTCAGCAAGAAAACTTTATATGAGATACCCCCCCCCTCACAGGTGCCGAAAATAGCCTAAATCAATATTGGGGAAATTTTTTAATGTCTCAAAAATATGCGCAATCGATTCCCTGCATAAAATTACTTCCAGGCAAATGATTTCTGGGCAAAAAAATTCAAAAAATTTTCTATTTTCGCTTCAATACACCCAGAAAATACCCTGAATCACGGTCAAGAAAGCGTTTTCACGCTTCGGGAATAATCGATTCACCACATAAAATTTTCCATATATACAAAAAAAATTTACCGATTTTGAAAAAAATTTTTAGCATACAACTATAGGTACGCGGTATAGACTTAAAACGTAAAAATGTAATCAATAAAATTTAGCAAGAGTTTTAGTAGGCAGTTTTTGTATTGCTTAGTAATTCCATGTAAACTTGAGTTGTTATTACTCAATATGACTCATATTAAATTGATAGGCGTAAAAAACATGTGTCATCAAACAACTAATTCCTAGTCATGGTTTGATAAAATTTTGAGTTGTTTTGAGAAGAAAGGGGTACCAAAAATCCGTTGGAATACCGAATAGCAGGTTATTGAACCGGAACGAACGCAGAACAGAAAAATGACCGGAGCGTACCGAAACTGAAATCGGAACGGAACAAAATTCTTGAAATTCCTTTGGTCTTTTTCCTTTTGGTTTTCCTTTTGGTCTTCCTTATGTTTTTTTCAAAATTTAAAAAAAAATTTGTTCAAAAATCACTTTTTTCTCCTTATATTTTTATGCCAATATGTGAAAAAAATTTTTGTTGAAAAGCTGAAAATGCATAGAAAATTTTGATTTTTGATGAAAATTTTGTTGTAATCCTTTCGCGAAGCTTGAAGTCTGTGCGAGAAGTAACTTAATAACAATAGGGTGAATCTTTAAAGTGTCACGGGTTTGTAACGATTATATCTCGAGCTAGGAAAATGCATTTTTCATGCGGTTTTTTGCTACGTGCTATTCAGACCACCCCGTTTTGTATTTGATAAAAATTTTGAAAAAAATTTTTTTTCAAATTTTTCGATTTTTTGCCTTGGTCCCCCAAGGGGTCAAAAATCGAAAATTTTCGAATTTTTTAAAT
>JAQGBS010001824.1:0-14572 GCA_034698545.1 Acrobeloides obliquus
AGTAGGGTCATTTTTTGCAAAAATTCAAAAAAAAATTTTTTTGCCTTCAACGTACCGCAATTTTACCCTCCCTTTAAAGGAAAATTACACTTTAGGGTCCGATAGAAATTGTTTTTAATTTTTTTTAAATACCATCTCTAGAGGTAATTTTATGCGAGAAATCGATTGAGTGCACTCCCGAACCATGAAAATGTTTCTCTGAATTTATCCTGTAGGACACGGGTTAGTGCTCCAAGGATGAGGCTAACATGGATGACAAAGATGAAAAAGGTAAAATTTGATAGAATTGGAAGTTGATTAAAGACTGTGAACACAGTTCATGTGAAGAGAAACATTGTTCAATATCATCAAACATATGTTCGATGATCAGTAACCGTTCTCTTTTCATTTCCGATTGCCCGATCGCATTCCCTTTGGAATCGCATTTCCTTTTTGGAAGTTCAAAAATGAAAAGAGAAAAGATGATGAAAGTGTTTGAAGAGTGCTCTGTTATTTGTTTTTAATTGAGGTATTTTTGAATGGGATTTAGGATGAGGATATTGTGTAAGAGGAATATGGTAGGGGTAGGGCACCATTAAAAATTTGACTTTTAACTACTAAATTATATCGGTTTTTTAGGGGTTAAAAACCAAATATTTCACAGATGATAGACTGAGAAACATTTTTATGTTTTGGAAGTGCGCACAATCGATTTCTCACATGAAATTACCCTTAATCAGGGCATTTTTTAAATTAAAAAACATTTCTATCGGTCCTTAAAGTGTACATCCCTTTAAGCTTGATCAAGTCCCGTAATTTGGCTAAACGCTGACAGCGTTACGCTGTTGGGACTGCGCATTTATACCGACCTGAATTGAATAGGAAATGGAAAAAAGCTTACTTAGTAAATCAACGTCCGAATGATAATCTATACCCAAATTTCCATTTGGCGGAATAATAATCGATGTCAACAATCCCACAACAAAAGTAACTGACCATTCAGATGAAGTTTTTTGATTAAATTTAAACAAAGTATAAGTATCATTAGTACCAGAAACGAACAAAACTTCGCCAATACCCTCATATTTGAAGTTCACCATAATTAAATAGGATACATTAGCATATGCTCTGATGTATGGAGTTATAATGGAATATATGCATGCACCACCGTTAGTTGAACTGATTTGTTTACTTCTATAAATACCAGATAAAGAAGGTAGGATATCTACGTTGTTTTTATCTAAGCAGTTTTTTGAGTGATATTCAATGATTCGGGAAACTATCACAATATGATCAGATGTGGGTCCCACGTAAAATAATGTTAATTCGGATGTTGTTGATGTGAAGTTTAGGGTATTTTTCGATGGAAACATAAATATCATTGAAAAATTTTTCAAAACTGATGATTCAAAAATATAGATATTGCCGTACGGATATCCATCTAAATTAATTCCGTCGTAATATATTTCAAGAGTTCCATTTAAATTATTTTTTATATGATATTGCGTGAAATTACGTAGATAATTGGTAGCATGAATTGGAACAGTTTCAGACAATTCTATGATCTAAAATTACTCTATACTCAAATTTCCATTGATATTGCCGTACGGAAATAGAGATTTTTAGAACTAGAATGTGTTATGGTCCCAATTCCTAGGTTTCTGGGCTCGACCCTTATAGACTGTCGGAGTGGGCCACCACAACAGAATGCCTTCTTCCAACCAACCATTCTTCCTCTTTATGCCTAAGCCAATATACAGAAACAGGAACTCAGCATACATGAATAAGGAGGGACGACAAGCTACCTATGGGCTATATGGTGTCGACCAGAAAAAGTTCGGCACCCATTTTCACAAAGCTGGTACGGAGTACTGAAAAATGTTACATAGTTTTTATGTTTTGGGTTATATCCCGAGGCTCGGCTATATAGCCTTGAGACTTATAATCAAAGTCTCAACTCAGCTTCTCCACTCCGAGGCTATATGAATCTTTAACTTTATGCTCGATGCTAGCTATATGAGGGAGGAGGGACAGTCCCCCGTTAGTAATGTATAATTGGAATATCTATAAAACTACATATTTCATTCAATTACCTCATTTGATATCGGTTTTGGCATAAGCTCGAAATTAATTGTCCAATAATATTTCTCTTTCTTAATGGGCTCTTGTGAAGCATTAAACTTTATACAAATTTCTTCTTCTTGTGTATAAAAAAGCTGCTGTTGTTGCATTGATAATTTTGAATCAAATACCATTTCTCCAGATTTACAAACATATAGTGACAAATGATCGCTTTCTCGCATATACAAATAAGCATTAATTTCCAGAATTAAGGTTTCGTTAGAAGTATTAATTAGAACTTCCCATTGACCCTGAAAACCAGCATTATATAGTTCCGATGAAGTAGGGGTTAACAGATATTCTGGATTAATATTAGTGATGTTAATATAATCTAAATAAGTTTTAGGCTCTTTAGCTTCGAGCTTTATTATCATAAAAATAAGGAAGAAATTAATATAAGAAAGCAGCATAGTTGGTTAATTCAAGCACGATAAACAACAATGTTCTCTGTTTTAGTTTTATGGATATGTCTTTGGAATTATCTGATAAGAAAAATATAAAAAAATGAAAACTCCTCCTATAAATATTACGGATTAACAACACACTCATTTCATGTTCACTAATATTTTAGAGCTGCTTTTCTTTCACTTTTTAAAGTTATTTGTGCACTTTTTTAGAATTCAAGATGATCCCGATTTACCTAATAATTCTTATTGTACTATGTAAAGATGTTAGGTTGGAAAGGAGACTTGGATTATCAAATAACAATTGTAGTAATTCACAAGTAGAGATCAATGAAACGTTTCCAGAAGTCTTACTAACACCAACAGACAACGAACTATATATCACGGACATGTATTGTAAATGGACAATTAATATCGATTATTACAATGGCTCATCGACGATTTTGAAAGTCGATTTAAATTTAGGCTTATCACAACATGATCGATTGGTTTTAACTTCATGTTATAACGGAAATCATCTATATGATTCCAATTCGACTAATTTCAACACTTTGTATTTACAAGAAAATGATATTTGTATTTATTTTAATTCTTCCTTTAGCGAATATGGAAGCGGCGAAAAAGTTTTTTATTGGTCGATACATTTTTTTCTTGAGAAAACTCTTATAGATAAACAAGTGGGTTAAATAAAGGTGCTTAGCATCAGGATTACCAATTGTGCGGCGATTCGTGTCCTTAACTTAGTTTATTAAGCTTATAGGAGACTTAAGATATACATGGACAGGTGTACTATCGAAAACTATCACAATCCTATTTTTCCTCAGGCTATCCACGTTTTCACCAACTTTTTTTTCACCGACCAATTATTTTGCCAACTTTTTCATCGACTAAGATATTTTATGGACCAGACATTTCACCGACTAAAATTAAAAGGTGGTATTTTAAGATTTATTTTCAAACAATACAAGTGAAGCAATTGTTTTGATAAAAAACATGGTGAGAAAAATATTAACACGGGGCACAAAGGTTGCAATAAGTAGTACTCATCGAGCTAATAATTATAAAAAAGAAAAAAAATTAAAAAAGTTGTCCTTTGAGGATCTAGAGCCTCTGGAAGGTGTCTATGTCGATATTTTGGTATCTTTTCAGTGATTTGAGGATATCTCGGTGAGGGAATTGAATTGAGAGCTCGTTGACCACTCATTTAAAAGCTGGTGATCTGCGCTACAGATTTTATATTGACATCTATAGCAAGTTTCCGCTTCAATAAAAAGTTATACTCCAATCTTTGAGCATGCCTCAATTTTTCTGATCATTTTTGAGCAAATATGTTAATGCCTTAAAAATCTACCATATCTTTATCATTTTGCAAGTCGAACAAATCAGCTTCTACACTTGGGTCAAACCGTTTAAGGCCATTGATGAAAACCAAAATGCTCGGATGCTTCATTTGAAAGAAACTTACTAACTTGGAGTAGTATCCTTCGTCCAAACGCTAAATAATAAAAGGACACTAAATATGGCGCCAAAAATTTGAATATCTACAAACCTAATTATAAGTGTGAAGCTATTTTTTAGTGCATATTATTAGAAATAATAATTCACTTAATATTGTTAAACGTTGCAGAATTTTAGTAGATGAAATGTTGGGTAGGTGAAAAAAGTCAGTCGATGAAATGACTCGGTCGGTGAAAAAAAAGTCGGTGAAATGTAAGGGAACCTTTTCCTCAGTGCTAAGACTAAAATTCAAAAATTACAAATAACAACTTTTAGAACGTTAGTCTGACTCCCAATATTTATATTAATGCACAAAATCAATTAAAAAACTACTCAATGTTATATATAACGTCATCAGACGGGCTTCTCCAAGTTTATTATGATGGAAATAATCCTAGAATTATATTATCTGGTGCTCTCTATGTGTATAATTCTTCAAACTTAACAAATCTTATAAATGTATATTCATATCCAATCAGTGACATCCATATTATAAACGATAATGCTAGTCAAATTACCTTATTTTATGTCGGCAATCCTAATAACACTATACGAATAGTGTCCCGAATACAAGAATATCATTCTGCGAACTGTAAAGACACTAATAATTTGTTCTTTTCGTCTGAGTTTTTCTCCTTTAAAGAAATTAGTGCTCTTAATAGTGGGATTTGCACATTCACTATCCTTATTCCTATGGCAAATTCTATCGAGACTGCATATAGTTTGTTTCTATTCAATACAAGATATAATGGAGGATCCAAATTCTCTGTCGTTTCTGGATACAATAAAACTTATACACTTTTCGAAGTTGACAATGACTTAATTTCACGACTTCAAGGGCTTATGAGTAATTTCGGCATTAATGGACTGATTGTTTCATTTCTTATTCCGCCGAATTCAACGCTAAGCAGTCTTTATAACACAATTCCTGTGCCTATAAGTTCAACAAAATCTGCTGTTGGTGATTATATATTCTTTCCATTAATGTCACCAAATTATCCATTCTTAAAACCTGCAAACTATAATATAACAAGAGGCGTCGAGTACTTGGTAGATTATGCAAAAATAAATTTAACAATATTCGCCGACATACCAAAAAATTGCTATCTTACTGTTCAAGGTGATAAGAACATGACGCATTTGAATATAACAAATAAACCATTTACTGAATACCAGGTTTCATTCAATTCAACCAAATTTAAAATAGACTTTGTTAGTTATAACTTTGAGGCTCAATGGCAAGGATTTTTAGTACGAGTCGAAGGGTATCAAATACACCCACCAAATAACACTTTTGTAAATATTATTCACAAAAAAGGCGGTCTAAAAGAAGGTTTAATAATTGGATTAAGTTGTACGGCCTTATTAATTATCCTTATAATCATCGGATTCTTTACTCGTTACCAATTGAAAAAACGGTACAACAAATTCGACCAACTATGTAATCTTTTAAAGGATATGAACATGTCTTCTGAAGAAATCTTGGAGCTGAAACAAAAAAGTGATGAATTTCTGATTCTTCCTTCAAAAATTCACATCAATTTCGATCAGACTCTTAAGTTAGACCCAACTTTTACTGTCTATAAAGGCTATTTAATGGGTGCTGCTCCGTTACACGTATTACAAAGGTCAATTTTTACTCAACGATTTGTCGATTGCGACGTTGCTGTCAAAGTAGCGACTCGTTTTGGAAAACAAGAAGTTGAGGAACTCTTTAAAGAAATCGATATAATGAAAAAGATTGGTTATCATGAAAACGTAATGTGCATGCTAGGATGGGCACTACCGGGAGATATGCCATGTTTAGTTTATGATATTGCAGACATTGATATATTGAGCTATGTTATAGAATTTCGATCTGTTGAAGAAGATCAAATTCCTTATAAGAAATTTCTATCAATACTCTGGCAAGTTGCAAGAGGTATTATTTTTTTCATTATTATTTTCTAATTATTGTTTTAAGGAATGCAACACATTGCTTCAAAGGGAATTGTTCATCGCAATTTATCAGCTAGCAAAATTTGGCTATTCGGAACTATCATTGCCAAAATTTCCGACTTTAATTTGTGTTGTTTCCATGATGAAAACTTGTCATATAAAGAAGATTCGGTCGAGAAATTTTCGCCGAAACAACTAGCATTGGAATCTTTAGTAGACAAAGTTTTTTCTGAAAAATCTGATGTCTGGTCATTTGGAGTTCTTGTCTACGAGATGTTCGGCTTTGGAAAAGTTCCTTATGAAGATGTGGACGGTGAAAAACTTGTGGAGTTTTTAAAAGATGGACATCGCCTAGAACGCTTGGAAAACATGAATGAAACTCTCTATGAAATATTGACGTCTTGTT
Organism: Acrobeloides obliquus; assembly: GCA_034698545.1. Taxonomy (NCBI): domain Eukaryota; kingdom Metazoa; phylum Nematoda; class Chromadorea; order Rhabditida; family Cephalobidae; genus Acrobeloides; species Acrobeloides obliquus. The sequence goes on from JAQGBS010001824.1 coordinate 6,346, forward strand.
GGAATGTTGACCCTGAAGCACGACCTGATTTTAAAGAACTTGAAAAAAAGTTTCATGAATTTATTGATATCAGAAGTGAAATTTATGGATATATAGAAGCTAGGAATTAAAGATGTATACCGTAAATACTGTAAAATACGCCTCGGGATGTTATTTTGCAACTTCTTAATTTTTCAAAAAACATCAATAAATTTTCACCAAAAATCCAAAAATTTTCTAACAATCAACATCAGAAAAGGCTATTTGCTCAAGTTTTATATTTGTTGTGCATTTTTTACGGTTTATGCATATCTGGGAGTAGTTGATTTTTTTAACCCCCTGGAGAGGGGGCGTACTTTACAGTATTTACGGTAATTTTGTTAGTTTTATTTTATTAATGGATTTTATACTTCAATATTTAACAGATATTTTGGTTGTTTTTAATTTTTTAGATACAATTTTAAGTATTATTGAAGAAGTATTTTTTGTGGAGTATAAAAGATATGAAATAATTATTAAAATTTAGCTATTAAAAGGAAATTTATGACAAACTGAGTTACTTGGGCTTTTGCCCAAGACTGAAATTTTTTGGAGGAGCTTTTTTGTATAAGTGATTAGTCACCTTGTCGCTTCTCGAAACAACTTTTTAGCGATATCTCAAGAAGCGATATGTTATGGGACAATTTATCGCACTTTGCAATAAGTTGTGAGTCACCTTGTCGCTACTTACGATAATCTAATTTATCTCTCATCCTAGAAACTAGCTTTTGTCTCTTGTAGCGACCTACAAGATAGTATTTGGTTACATCGAAGTTAAGGTTGCTACAATGCCACTTTTTTGTTACCCAAATTCTATAAATTTTTAAAGAAATTTGCTTAAATGCCACATTTTTTAAAGTTGTTGCCACCTTTTTGAAAATTCTCTGTAGCAATTTTAACCGAAGCACAACTTTACTTTGTCGATGTTAAAAATTATTTTAAGAGTGTGAAGATTTATTGATAAAAACCCTCTTTTGCTAAGCGGATCATACAATATTTACATTTAAGCTTACAATATTCTTAAATAGGACCGGGATTTGTAACTAATCCTTACAAATTCGACAAAATCCTTATCATACGACTCTCGAGGATGCTTTTTATGTAATATCTAAAATAGGGACTTGTAAACACTCGCCTGGAAAATTTTTTAGCAAAAATGAATTCTTGTCGAGAGTGTTTTACAAAAAAATTTTAAGTTAAAAGAAAAAATTATCGCTGATTAAATATGGACTCAGTTGGGTAAATATGGACTCAATTGAATGATGATGACTCGGATAGTTTCAACTCAGTAATTGATTAATTCTTTTTTTGAAAAAAATTGATCTATTTGAAAAAAAGAAAAATTGGATAGAAATTGAAAAAATCCGAAATTTTAGAAAAAATGGACAAAATTTGATTTTTATCGATAAAAATTGAAAATTATGTCGAAAATGCTTAAAAACATAAAAATAGCTTCAACTATATTCTTTGGCATCAAAGCGAGGCTGTAGGCCGAGCCTTTGAGCGCCGAAGGCGCTTGGTCTCCTGGTTCTTCGGATTAACTGCATGAAGTCAAGAAGAAAATTAGCCACACCTAAAACTAAAGTACGAGATCATTTCTTTCTTTGTTTTAAAAAATAAACACCTTATGTGCAAAATCGCCTATTTCCTTTTTTCCCATACATAGATTATAATAAGACATCAATGTATTTGAGCAGTTTAACGCGAGAACCAAGGATTACCACACCTAGATTTGTCGGTATTTTGATCACAGGAAATAAGCTTCCTAGGAATAGGAAATTTTGGAATTTGCTCTAGGATTTTAGGTAACAAGAAATTCAAATAAAATGACAACGATTCAAGGGATTTAAGATCAAAAATTTAAAGGGGAGTAAGAATTAGGGACTAATCTCTGAAAACTGGTAATCGTACCAATCCAACGACGCCAAGATCATGGCATATTTTTTTATGGTTGCTGAGATATTTGATAAAATGTGAAAAATGTCGATTTTCGGACAAAAATTCTAAAAAATCACATTTTTCACATTTTACCAAATATCTCAGCAACCATAAAGAGATATGCCATGATCTTGGTGTCGTGGATTGCTACGATTTCCAGCTTTAAAATGACATCAAAGTCATCGGAATTCGCCACGTCAATTTTGAATTATTTCAAAAACAAAAAACTGTGCGCTCGATCCTCAAAAAAGCGTGCGGTGCATTCGTTCCTATTGCCCATTTTTGAATAGTGTCATTTCGTCAAATGTTAGAGATCTTTATTGCTTAAATAAACGTCGGGATCAATTTGTTTCCTATAATAATATTAAGTATGAACGAAATTACTAATTTTGAACAACGAATGTAGTTGAAATCCCTGTATCTAATTTTAGGCCTACATCAATTTACAAAGAGGGAAAAATGAATTTGTAGTCTTCATTTACAATTAAATTAGAGTATTACACTCATTTCGTTAAATTCAACTTTTCACATGTAAATAACATAAAACTACATGAAAAAGTTAGTTTAAGTCAGTCAAAAAGTATGGCTTTCGGTACGCTTGAAGAAATAAGTGTTTTCTTTTCCATCACTCTATTAGGCTTTGATATCAGTTTAATTATAGTTGTTTTAACTCAACTAATAAATAAAAATCCTGATTTTTCTGGAGGCTTTTACATTATTTATGCGATTCTTAGCGCAAATGACATGTGTTAGAATATTGTGGTAAGAATTTAAAAAATACACAAATATCAAATTTTCTAAGGTATGGTTTTGCGGACGCCTACATCAATATGAATTGTTTTGGTCAATTTATTTGGGGAATCATTTCTTGGCTAAATTTTATTACAATGCTTCGTATGGATGCAAATCGATTAATATGTTTGGGCATATCATTATTGCTTTTAACCGTTTTACGGTATTTTACATGCCAACCAAACATGAAAAAGTAGCTTTAGCACGCTCTGACACTCATGCACGCAGCATTTTCTTCACTCTTACCAATGGCGTATTTAGGAATTCGAAAAGTGGGATATAGTGGCCGGGAAGAGGTACTATAACTTTGCCACGAATCTCGCCATGTAACTTTCGCCACGATAACTTTCGCTATATAACTTTCGCCACGCAACTTTCGTCACTCTCGTGTCAATAAAACATTTAATTTCAGATTAATTGAGTTGCCTAATTTGCAATAAATATGTATATTGACACGAAAACTCGATTTTTGTAAAAATGTGTCCAAAATAAAATTATTAGCGTGCAATACTTTGGACACATTTTTACAAAAATCGAGTTTTCGTGTCAATATACAAACCAATTCAAACTAATCTAAGGCTATTTCATCGTTGTGAAAAGTCCGTTGTGAAAAGTCCTAGAGCCCTCTCCCCTCTAAATACACCACTTACCGATAGATTTTTAGATCTGGTCCGGCAAAAATCTCCTATTTATCATTTCTCTTATGTTTGTCATACCAGCTATATTAACATTTTATGATTTACTCCCAAGCGATGCCACCTACTTACTGATTAACAATGGAACCTCGTTGTACGTTTATTTAATTGATGAATGGGCTCGAACAGCGTATTCAATCACTGGCGTTGCATACAGTGTCACTACATCTTCAATCATTCTATGCCTAGAGTTTTCTTCCGTCATTAAATATCGCCAAATTTATAAGAACATTTCAATGAGAATCAAACATCATCGAGACTTGCAACTTTTAGATAAAAAAGTTTAACGTTAAAGGGCGAGTCAACTTTGCAACAGCACTTGGGAGACCATTTCTAGCAGAGTTTTTATCAGAACTTTTGATAGATAAATCTGTTTGACTTGGTTTTGGTGTCATCTTGAAGCTCAGATTCTGAGCTTCAAAATGACACCAAAACCAAGTCAAATGGATTTATCTATCAAAAGTTCTGATAAAAACTCTGCTAGAAATGATCCCCGAGTGTTGCAAAGTTGACTTCTCCTTTAAGATTTAATAAAAAGAAATCTATAGTGCACAGCATAGTTATATGGTTTTGCCAGATGTTATTAACCACATACCATGCAGCATGTTCTGAATCGTTGTAGTTTCCGAGATAATTGCGTTTGAATTTGTTACAAATCGATTTTTCCACAAAAAATTCAAAAAAGTTGGTGTATTACAACGAAGAGCTTGTAACAAACGCAAACTTTCAAACGTAATATCTTGAAAACTACAACGATTCAGAACATGCTGTAAAAACAAAAAAAAGTTCCATTTTTCATGATCTTTCCGAATATATCATTTTTCATATGATTGTAACTGACTTTAACACGGAATCTACGGACAACACGGCTCTACAAATACAGGACCGCTACATTTATATAATCGTTTTTTGATACGAGTGTTTGGTAAGAATGTGTAGAAGATGTGTTTTTTTAATAAAATTTTGTTCGAATAATCTTGCTCTTGAATCAACACTATTATGAAGTTATTTTCTTATGTTATACTCAATAAATCTATTTTCACTGGCTGGTCTTTTTGTTTAAATTTTGGCATAAAAACATTCTTTTCGCTATCTTTTTTTATGGCCTTATCATAATATGATATTTAATAAGTGTTCTTTTAATAAGGTAATTTATCATCTATATAGAATTTTATAAGATTTAAAAATGGATTTAAAAAGTTTAAACGATTCTTTGGAAAAAATTCAACTGGAAGTCTTATCTAAAACAAACGCATCCAAAAGAATGATTGAGCTACAAGAGCTGTAAGATCATCGTTAATACCCAAAAAAAGTTTTAGTGAAATACCAAATAGAGAATTCTTCTCGAAAGAAGGAGAAGAAAGAGACTATAACGCTGAATTTATTAACAAACAATGGAAAAAGCACTCTATTTTATTTATAACAACAATGATGGAGTTTCATTTAACGAAAACGCAATCAAAAAGTTAGACAAATATAACAAATCTGGAGCAAGTTCCCCTGGTTCCCGCCACTTAACGTTAACTAAACTCGGCAAAAAAATTTTTATATTTTTTTCGAAAATTACCATTTCGGGGTAATTTATGCGAAAAATTCATTGCGCGCATTTATGCACCTGAAAACCGCAGAAAAATGGTGAAAATTTGCCAAAAACGACTACACAGAGATGCATGAGGGGATATTTGTTCATTTCTCAAGAAAATCGAATTGCATCTCCATGCATCTCTGCGTGGTCGTTTTTGGCAAATTTTCGCCATTTTTCTGTTGTTTTCAGGTTGCGGGAATGCGCGCAATTGATTTTTTGCATAAAATTACCTCTAAATGGGTAATCTCTGGAATAAATAAAAAAAATTTTTCCGAGTTTAGTCAACGTTAAGTGGCGAGATCCAGGGGAACTTGCTTCAAAAATCTTAAAAATAGATTTTAGATTTGTTCGAGAAATTGTTCAAATACAACCGAATCTGCCCACGACTATGAGACCCGAGGTTAGCTTATCATGAAAAATCCAGAAACCCATGTTTCTGGACTGATTCTTGTTCAATTTTTAGGATTCGAATATATGCATGCACTTATACGATCAACTGAACTTATTTTTCAGTGACATATTCGACGCTTTACGATCTTTGCAAACTATAAAAGGCGACAAGGAATTCCTTCAAAAATATTCTCAACTTTGGTCTAAATTCCTAAGAGCTACATTATTCCTTGATCGCATCTTTGTCATCTGGATTTCGGTGTGGCTTAACCCGTTGGGTCGAAAACTCAATGATTCAGAGATGAAGATCATAGCACCAAAAATGCAAAATGCGTATGATGAAGATTGGACTATAATAGATGACGAAACCTTGCCAAGGATTAAAAATTATATAAAAGATAAAGAATTTGTTTTGATTGGAAAAGACTATTATGTCGATGAAGACGATGCTCAGGGATATAGAGAATTTTGGGATCCATATGTGGTAAGAAATTGACTCTAGCGCCGATTCTAGGGTCAGATCCATTTCTGGAACATGTCCAAGAGCCAAATTTGATTCTATAGCTAGTTCCAGAGTCAGATAGGGCCTGGAACAGGGAAACAGGCTCCGAAAATGGAGCCGCGGGGTCGGTGGGGGCTCAACAGGGGGCCGAGATTTTCTCTAAGAGGTTAAAAGCTAAAAGTCTAATTTCTTTTCTAAAATGCTGATGAGACGGCTTTTAGCTTTTAACCTCTTAGAGAAAAGCTCAATCCCTTGTTGGGCCCTCACCGGTCCCCGAGACCCCATTTTTGGAGCCTGACCTGGAATCTGTTCCAGTTTTAAATCACTTCCTGGAATCTATCCCAGAGCCAGATCCGGTCATAGAACTTGTTTCAAAATCAGATCATGTCATTTTTTCTAATTTTTGAAATTTAGAATGCCATGCAATCTTGGAAGCAAGTATTTTTTCGAACTCTAAATAACCGAATGTTTGATATAGTGGCACGTCTAGTCGAAAGAGAAAATGATGGTGATAAATCTATCAATACAAAATTAATTACGGACAAAATAATATCGTCATTTAGTAAGTTCTTAAACATGTGAATCCAACATCTCATATTTTAGAAGTGCTAGATGTTTTTAACTATGACTCTGAAAACTCATATGAGCCCACTATAAATTTTAAGGTATGTTTATATGGACAAAATTTACATAATCGAATTTTTCAGAGAAAGTTTATCCTTTAGATACTCAACAGACCCAATGGCCTAATTGGGTGGGATATCAAAAACTTGCTAAATTTCGATGAACTTTCAATCACTCCATTAGACCATTATAAATTTATGAGACATTTTTATGATTTGGTATACACAAAAGTTAGTTTTTTTATGTTAACTTTAATAAGATTATAAATTTTTAGATACCTAGAGCATTAGACGGAATCATAACTGAAAATGAGCTATTTGGAGAAATTTTAAAGAATCGTGAAAAGAATCAACAAAGTTTGGAAAAAACCGAAATTCAATACCATGAAATAATCAAGAAAAGACGTCTCCAAAATAATGAAAATTGTCGAAAATATCGTATGAGACTAAAAACAAAACGTGAAAAACGAATAAAGGAATTACAAGACGTTAAGAAGAAAAACATGGTGCTCAAGCAAAAAATAGCTAAATATAAGAAAATTGTTGACAAACTAAAATTGTCATTAGAAAATAAATAAAGTTTTTCAAATCCCAACTATAGAATCTGGAGAAATCTTATCGTGTTTATTCGACAAATGGATGAAAAAGCTGGTTCATCGACGGTTGTTAAATAAACATGCTATCGTTTCACGTCACTTCGGCGACTCGTTATTTGGCCTTAGGCTTAGATTTAGAAGCCCTAAGTCTAACAAGGAAACGTTCCGATCGTGACTTCTTCAATTTTTTAAAATATATTCCAATTTTTTACCCATTTTGGGTAAAAAAAGACGTCTCCGATTGGAGTAAGTGTGAAAGTTTAATTTTCGACCCCCGATGGCCAACCAGACCATCCGACCATCGGGGGTCGAAAATTGAAATTTCATAGATATAAAACTAGCTATTTTTTTTAATAAACATAGGCAAAATTAAAAATTTTTGCGTGATCGCACCTTTATTGATGAACAGGTGTACAGCTAATTAAGTTAAGATGAACCTCCCTACTCCCGGGAGCTTTCGGGTGGCCGGCCTCGACCCCTTTTTCAAACCCTGGTCGGATGTACTATAAAGTTGTACTACATCAATGTTTACTATAAAGATCTTGGTGCTTTTTTATATAAACTTTAAACATGTCTATTACTAAATAACAATTCTTTGGGAATCCCATCAATATTTATATCACCGAATGTAGTCATCATAAGATGCATGTCGCTCTCCATATGCCAAGCTTGCTAAAATTTGAATATACCCTATAAAAATCTCCACTCACTCCAATCTTTGCCAATAACATCAAAAATCTGGAATGTCGGTGCAATTTTTCTTCAAATGACATGGTGGGATATTTGGTCATTTGATAATTCCAAAGTGTGTTTAGCATCAAATTGTTGGTTTTATGGCAGATTTCGTGTCATAAAAAAAGAATTTATATGAAAAAGAGGTTCTATGAGATGGGAGATTTGAAGGGACAACAGATTGTGAAATGGAATAAAAATTTGACAATTTGGGAATAGAATTTGAAATAAGCAATTTGGGAAAAAAATCCGAAATATACGAATTTAGAGCAAAATTTAAAATACCGTAAAACTTCTAATAGAACCCCATGGGGCTCTATTAGAAGGTGTTAATGATTGCTCTTTTAAAAATCGAG
>JAQGBS010001825.1:0-14571 GCA_034698545.1 Acrobeloides obliquus
AGAACATGCCGTAAAAATAAAAAATGCTCCATTTTTCATGATCTTTCCGAATATATCATTTTTTCATATGGTTGTAACTGATTGGACTGGTTCTTTAATGAAAGTATGAAAATTTGGAGCTACTACAAAATAGGGAGGGGCTACTACAAAATTTTTCCACCCATGTGAAAAAATTTTCGAAAATTTTTTCTGGAAATGAATCCTCTAGGGGTAAAAACATGTGGGGAATCCGAATTTGACATTTTCGAAGCAAAAAACACTTCCCTGATTCAGGGAAGGCCTGTGTATTGAAGCGAAAAGTCAACAAATCGTATTTTTTCGCTTCAATACACAAGCCTTTCCTGAATCAGGGAAGCACTTTTTCGCTTCGTAAATGTCAAATTCAGGTTTTCCGCATGTTTTTACCCACAATTCGAGTTTGAATTTGCCGGAGTATTGACACGAAAACCCTGAATTTGGTTTCGTTTCATTCGTCTCGTTCCATTCTGTTCGTTCCATTAGAGCTTATATCGAAATGTTCTAGAATCTCATTTATCCTTTTTTGCACAATAAATAAAGGGCAAAAGTGGTCAAAAAAAGGCAAAATGGTCATCTTGCCCTCTTCCTACACCACTGTGCATAAGTGACTATTTACACTGTATCATGGAGCGCCAACATTTTTCTTATTCTTCTTCCCATGAAACCAACTATAACACTTTTTTAGACCTGGAAACGATTAAAGTTTTAAAAAAAGACATTTGAAGCAAAGTACATATAAATGACGCGTATAATCGAATTTTGACTAAAATCTGTCAAAAGTATTCATTTTGAGTTAGTTAGTGCTAATGCGATCCGATTTTTTACGTGTGTTGTTTTCAATAATATATGTACAGCCCGACAATTGCTATCCTATTTTCTCTTGCAGACAATCTTAAAAAATGAACTTTCGGCAGCTGGCCTTAACGATTTTTCTTCATGTCTCTTCAGGTAAAAACTTTAATGAGCATTAAAAAATTGATTTTTTCATTAATTTTTTCATGAAAAATAAAAAATGGCATTTTTTTTGGCAAAAACGCATTTTTTGTGGTGAAAAAATCTTTTAATATTGAATCAGACTTCGTGAGAAAATGGAATTGTCTTGGCGACAATTTTTTGAAGTGTCTTGGATTTTGCTCAAAACAACTTTTTTTATTTGTTTTAGACTAGTTAATAACATTTATTGAACCCACAACCTTTTGGGCAACAGCCAAACACGCAACCTACTGCACCACTGTGGCCAACTCGCCGACAACATTAAATTCTTTATCACTTAACTTTTTTCGCTTTCTTTTTGCCCAAAAAATTTAGTTTGGTGGCATAAATTAAGGGCCTTATATGCCCTACAAAATAAGTGGTCGCTCGCCAGAATCGGATTTAACCTTCAAGAGATATGCAAGTTTTTAATGACACATACCCGAAAACGTGAATTGGTCATCTTTAATATATCATCAACTTTATGGGGCTATAGTTCGGCCAAAACTCTTGAAACATATACCAAGATGGCCATAAATGTTATTAACTAGTCTAAAACAAATAAAAAAAAGTTGTTTTGAGCAAAATCCAAGACCCTTCAAAAAATGTTGCCTGACTATTGATCCATAGTTTCATTTTCTCACGAAGTCTGATTTAAACGAATGTCTGTTGTTTGTTTGTGTCACCGAAGTTTGTAACCTTAAGTCCAATCCCGTTACGACTTAGATTTTTTATAAGAGCTCAATGAGAGAAGAAAAACGACACCAAAATCATGGGGTACCCCTCTGGAAAAAATTAAAAATTCAATTTTTCATTTTTGCCTTTTCGGTTTAGGTATTTGGTCAGAAATTAAAACCTTTTGCATTTATGGCGCAGTTAGTAAAGCGTTAGTTTTGCAGTCAGTCAGGCGCAGATTCGATCCCCGTCTTCGCCTAAATATTTTGGCTTTTTCAATAAATGTTCTTTTTTGAAAAAAATCTTTGGGACGATCCCTTGAGCACCGAAGGCGCTCGGACTTCCGGTTCTATTAAATATTGGAAAAAAAATTTAGGGTTATTGAATGAAAGTTCAATTGAAATCGATGGCTCAGGTGAAGAATACCTCGAGAAAGAGGCCTTTCAACAATCCTCCTACTATCGCCTTGAAAGATTTCTCATGAATGGCTACAACAATCGTGTCATTCCCAAACGAACGCCGGATGACGCGGTCGTCGTTGGATTCAGTATAGAGTTGTATCAAATTATTGAAGTGGTTAGATTTTGTTCAAGTTTTTTGAAGAGAACAAAGATAATGATGAGCACGAGAACAGGCTTGTAGTCAGAATCCAGGGGAATCATAGATGGAGAAGGGGTCCACTCGTGGACCCTCCGCACTTGGAGGCCTGATCCCCCTTCCCCGAAAATTTTCGGCTAGAGGATGAACCTCAACGATATATGATTTTTCAATTTTTAACGAATTTTTCATGATCCCCTTACATATGGGATTGTAATAGCCCTTTCTGTGTAGTCTGTTATTTATTATAAAAATTTTTCAACGATCTTTGATATTTTAAAAAACAATTTTTTCAGAATGAACCTCAGCAATATATGCTGCTAAATGCCTGGCTTGTCGAGGTAAGCCTTAAGTAGACTGCCAAATAGAGGAGTTCCAAAATAAGTCGGCGGGTTAATCTCTGTGACAGATCTTAGTGATTGATAACCTCTAAACTAAAAAAATAAGAAGAAAGAACTTTCTTGTGTTGCATATCCAATTCTCAAGACAAATACAAATGAATAGGGGTGACATTTTGGCTTAATTTTTGATGGCCATGCTTAATTTTTTCTTCTAAATGCTAAAGTTTCAAGCAAAAATGCTTAATTTTTATAAAGAATCAATGACACCTTCCTACAAATAAATCATGTATTTGTGTTAAAGAACAACTATTGATATTAAAGGACCAGTTCAGTGGGGGAAAAAGTTGCCATTTTTTGTTGATATTCGGGGGAAAGCTCATGAAAAATGAAAATTTTTTTATTTTTACGACAACCTCTAAATCGTTGTAGTTTTCGAGAGAATTGCGTTTGAAATTGCTCATGCATTTCGTTTTAATACACAAACTTTCTCGAATTTTTAATCGATTTTTTAAATTTTCATCAAATGAACAACTAGCAATTTTTTATAGCTAAATGAGACGAACAAAGTGACACGAAAATTATCCAATTTGAAAATTGCTTTGTGTTATTGAAACGAAAACATGAATCAGGGTTTTCGTTTCAATAACCCAAAACAATGTTCAAATTGGATAATTTTCGTATCATTTATATATAAAATTTGTAGAGGTGGAAAGACCATATGCTTTACTGGAATCCTGATAAATTTGATGGACTTAGCGACATAATTCTACCCAAAACCGACATATGGATTCCAGGTTAGGATGGACATTCACAAAAAATTTATAGTCTTTCAGAGAAAATTTTTGAAAAATTTCATGGTTGATTCTAATCACTTTTTTGTCTTCGTACAGTCAAACCTCCGTTTTATGACACCCAGCGGGGAGACACAACGACCACGCAGGGATGCCGGCGGGAAAATTTGGTATATAAAGAAATCGACTTGTTTTTCAGTTATTTTCGGTAGGAATTCCTACATGAAAATACGAAAATTGGATATTTCATGGTCTGGGGAGGCGTTTTCAAGGGTTTTCGATGCGCGCAATCGATTTCTCGTATAAAAATACCCCTTGAATCATTTTGAAAGAAAAAATTTTTTTGTAAAATTTTCGGTACTTATGCACTATCCCCCCAAGCTGGCTTAGACTTAGGCTTGGTTTAAGCTTAGGCTTATGCTTAGGCTTGGCTTAGACTTTGGTTTACGCTTAGGCTTAGGCTTAGTTTAGGCTTAAGCCTAAACCAAAGCCATCTTGGGAGGGGGGATTTTGCATAAATTTATGCAGAATTATGCAGATAGTGCATAAATAACCAATTTTCGCCAAAAAATGACCAAATGGCAGTTTTTTGTTGGAACAACCCTGTAATTTAAAAATTTTAGATACAACTTTATACAATTCGTAAGTGATTTTTGTTCGAAATAAGTTACTGTTTCAAAATAGACTTGTAATGGATGATGTAGACACACGTCGAGTAACAAATGCAAAAGTTTCCACTCTGAAGAATGAAAAGACCGCATTGGTCGAATTGCTCTATCCTACTCTATACAAATTTACTTGTAATTTAGGTAAGAACTTGAGTTTCAAAAACAACAAGTCAACTAGATTTTTATAGATTTGAGATTTTTTCCCTTCGATATTCAGGTATGTGATTATACAGGATAGGCTTCTTTGATCTTGATTCAAGGTGGTGTACTGAAGCGAAAATCAAAACTTTTAGTTTTTTAATGTAAAAAAATGGACTCTTCTGGGGGATAAGGGTATTTTATTACCTTGCATCCCTGCGTGGTTGTATGGCGGGAAACAATTATGCGAATTTTGAACACCATTCAATTTGGATGAAAATACGAAGAATCCCTGAAACGTCCATTTTTACATAAAAAATTTAAAGTTTTGATTTTCGTTTCAATATATCGACCCTGAATCAAGGTCAAGGGATCTTTTCACGCATCGGCATCTGCCCTCCTTGTCTATACCATTGGGAGTATTCCCTGATTTTGGTGTCAAAATTTTTAGAAAAAAATCATTTCCTACACCAGGAGTACTTCCTGGTGTCAAAATTCTTAGAATTTCGTCCTCTTTACAATGGTATATTGCTATAAGGGTTTGGATCACACCTTTAAAAGTTAGTCCGTTCAAACACACACACATTACACGTTTTATATAAGAAGTTAATTTTTTAGTCGTGCAAAATGACATTTGGCTCATGGACTTATGACAAGTGAGATTTGGTTTGCTTTTTACAGGGTGTTCCAATAAAACCGCCATTTGGTCATTTTTTGGCGAAAAATTTTTAACAAATTTTTTTCAAAAATCACCTATAAGGGTTGTTTTAGTGCGAGAAATCGATTACGCGCATCGAAAACCCTTGAAAACGCCTCCCAGACCATGAAATATCTAATTTTCAAGTAGGAATTCCTCACGAAAAAATACGAAAATCGTATATCTCATGGCCTGGGAGGCGTTTTCAAGGGGTTTTGATGCGCAAAATCGATTTCTCGCATCAAAATACCCCCCAAAAGGCTCCATTTTTCATGATCTTTCCGAATATATCATTTTTTATATGGTTGTAAATTACTGGACTGGTCCTTTAAGCAACGTTGGGCCCTCAGTTTTTTTGGAACACCCTATAGTAATTTCTTTTTTTAGTAAAGGTATTGATTATTTTGCTCACAACGCATCTGGACAACCGGCTATTGGTACCAGTCATTGCATCGAGAATGAAGGGTGGAATATCTTAGGGACTAAAGGTTTGAAGCATTTTTGTGGACGAAAAAAATAAAAGTTTAGTGATTCGCCGAGAAGTCAAATACCAGTGTTGTGTCAACAAGTACACGTTGCTTGAATTCTATTTACATATTCAACGAAAACCTCTCTTCTACCTCATTAATCTTATAGCTCCCACAAGTGTCATCACGTTGATCGCCATTATTGGTTTTTTTAGGTAGTGTCGAAAAAAAGTTGATGCTTTTCACGGCTGTCGAAAAGACGGCCAAAAAGTGGGAACACCCCCCCCCCCAAAAAACGCTATAAAATCGGCCTGAAACCTGTTCTTTGGAGGTTTTTCTAGGCGAAAAATCAATTGCGTGCATTTTCGAACCCTGGAAACGCTTGTGGGGACCATCCACGTAAAAAAATTTCAAACATTTTTTCTGGAAATGACCCCTCTAGGAGTAAAAACATGTGGGGAATCAGAATTTGAAATCTTCGAAGCGAAAAAACACTTCTTTGGTTCAGGGAAGACCTGTGTATTGAAGCGAACCCCCAGGCAAAAATTTCATCAATTTTGAACGATGCAAAAAGATTTGGCTCCGAGCGGGGATTGAACCCAGGTCTTCAAACTCGAAGTCTGTGGTGCTATCCACTAGGCTATGCTTCCATCTTTTTGGGTATTCCCATTTTTGGCCAACTTTTGGTCAGCCGTTTTTTTAGTTGACAATCTTGAAAAAAGTTTTTCAAACTCTAAAATTCTAGCTCATCAACAGTCCATGATACAAGAGAAGAAAAGATCACTCTTGGAATTACAACGCTGCTATCAATGTCCATCCTTATTTTCATGGTAAGAGCTAAAAATTATTTAAAAAATATGTCAATTTCAAAAATATTCATGCCATTTTTTTAGGTCTCCGATCAAATGCCATCGACCTCTTCGTTTATTCCACTTATTGGCTGGTTTTATACCTCGATGATGATGTGAGTCTTTTTTGTTAGCCCCTCGGGGCTGCGTACCCGGGAATCAAACCCTCGACCTTATGGTCACTAGCCGAACGCGCTAACCACTACACCATCACCACAAGTTAATCTATGCTTTTATTCTTTCTTTAAATGGGCTCGATTTTTTGCTATTTTTCATTAAAAACATGAAAAACAGCAATCGAGTCCATTTAAAGAAAGAATAAAAGCTAGATTAACTTGTGGTGATGATGTAGTGGTTAGCGCGTTCGGCTAGCGACCATAAACTCGAATGTTTGATTCCCGGGTGCGTCAATTGTTGAGTTGTCGAATTTTCTTATCTGCTGGGACGACACCCTTTACAATTTTTATATAGGTTGATATCGATGGGTACCTTAGCTGCCTCTCTAGTGATTTACATACAAAAGAAAGGGATTATTGGACAAAGACCGTCTTCCAGTGCCATGTCTATTGCGAGAAGAGTGGGCAAGTTGATTCGGATGGAAATGCCCTTGCTTATGAAACAAGCTTATGCATTGAAAGCTAAAGTATGAAGTGCCTTATTATTTTAAAAATTTGCAAAAAATTTTCTAGCAAGACAAGATCAAAAAACAAAATGATGAAAGAAAAAATGACAGAAGACTGAGTGTGGTAAGTTTCAATTTTGCTTCAAAAAATTCACACACTCCGATTCCCTGATTCAGGGTCAAAGAAGCGTTTTCAATTTTCGGGAATGCGCGCAATCGATTCTCCGCATAAATTTACTCCCAGAAAGTCATTTTAAGGCAGAAAATCTAAAAAATTTCGATTTTCGCTTCAATACACACTCCGATTCCCTGATTCAGGGAAGTGTTAGAAATGCGTCTGGACCCAGGGTATTGTCTTATCAAGAATTGATTGTGTCAAAAATACAAGTTGGTTAAATCGAAATTTGAAATTTTAGTGGCAGCGTTGGCAAATTCTCAGCAAGGATCTAATGAAAGGATCATCGTCACCAAGCCGAAATGCCCGCCCAACATCCTTTCCAATGAGCAGTTCGCTGTTAACTCCTAGTATACAACCCAGTGATACCCCAAATGTGACTTTCGGAGGAACTATCTTTAGGAAGAATAGGAAACTAGATTTTAATACACCTACTGAACTAACAACGTTGTCTAGCTGTAAGTTGTAATACACGCCAAAATTGACACTTGGGTAATTCCACAACACCAGTGTTGTGGTTGGCACTACTTCAAGGTCGAAATTAGTTACGCGTTATTCAGTGACCACCATGGTGTAGTGGTCTGATGCGCTGTCAAGGCTACGGTATCACTAGCAAAGGTTCGGTTCCCCTTGCGTCTAAAAGATTTTGCCTTGTCTGGAGTTTGTAAGAATCACAAAATTGGCGACTAGGATGAGATCTGACAAGGGAAATCGTCTAGCCAGTTCTACGAACTCACGTCTGTAGACCACTTGTGAGGATACTTATGAACTTATGAAAAGCGAAGACAGCTGACGACAGGACTGCCATGATCTTGCGAACAATCGGGAGTATTGACACCTCTAATGAGTGGACGGACACCACCTGAGGAAAGTTTTCCGTTAGCCAATCATTTTTTTTGATTGGCATCTTTTGAGATGAACAGGTCATCAACTTGAGAAACTTGACTATTTTTTGCTAGAAACACGAAAATTTCATGGAAATTGTCTTAATATAACTTTTTTAGCTGAGACCCAAGAGTTCCAATTCATTGATGAGGATGTTGAAACAGTGGTCTCCGATGATGAAAAATCGTATGTGGATGGAAATTCGAATGGCGGTTTCAACTGGGGTCGAATCAACGGCGGCTTCATGCCATCAAGGAGCCAAACAACCAGTCTTGCATCAATGAATGCCATCAGAAATCTGTCAAGAAATCCTAGTCGAACTACAGCCGACTTATATGGCATTGATCCAAGTATATTGGTTTTCCTTGTTTTGCCACCAACAAGGGACATGCACGAAGTGGTGCATGAATTTTTCAAAAATTCCTATATATTCTGAAGGAGCATACCTGATCACCTTTTAGAAAGAACAAAGTTAGCTGCTATAACTCTAATCTCGAGAAGATAAAAAATATACACTACTATATAAGTAAAAAACGATCCGTTCAATCAAAACGCAGGGTGGCTCAGTGGATTGATTGCAGACAAATGACCTGACGGTTCAGGGTTCGACTCCACTTGCTGTCCAAAAGTTTTTGCCCCAAAAATTGAATTTTTTCCCCTTCAATCAAAACGCAGGGTGGCTCAGTGGATTATTGCGGATTAATGACCTGACGGTTCAGGGTTCGACTCCTCTTGCTGTCCAAAAGTTTTTGCCTTTTCTTAAAAATTTTTTATCTCCTCTGAAGGTTTATCAAGTATGCTCTTTCAGAATATATAGGACTTGTTGAAACAATTCATGCATCACTTCTTGCATTTCCCCTGTAAGTATAACTGTTTAGACGTGCCCCTAACACAGGCTGTTCAGCAAAGGAATCTAGCCGAAATCGAATACGATTGGCTAGCCGCTGTGATCGAAAGATGTTTTCTCATGCTCTTCTTAGTACTGTTCTCTTTGATGTGCTTCGGGATCAATGGAATTGGGATGTACTATTGGCATTATGCTACAGTTGATGCATGAAAATAGTGTGCTCCTTTTCGTTACTTTACAATACTGTTTATTACTCATTAATTTACAGACATCATTGTTTCTTTTTATATATTTTTGTCCTCATTTTTGATGCAGGGTTACTTCTTATTCTATAGCTCAGCGATCTCACATATCATTTTCTATCTCAATTTGGGTACTCGTTCGGATTAGGGGGACCCTACCAAAAAAAAATTTCAAAAGTACCCCGGTATTTTTATGCATAGAATCCAAAAAACACACTCAACAATTGTGAAAGCGCTTTCTTATGTATGAAAATGGCATTTTCGTGTTCAAAACACTGTAAATTGGCTGTGATTCGTGTTAAAACCGTGGCCCTGAAAAATCGAATTTTAGGCGAACAAATGAATTTTTTATGAAAAATTGAATTTTTGCTCAAAAATCGAATTTTGGGCGAAAAAATTGAATTTTTGTGAAAAATCGAATTTTGGACGAAAAATTATTTTTTTGTGAAAAATCAATTTTATATCTGGAGCCATATCTGGAAATTTTTGAAATTTTTTTGGTGGAAGACTAGCCCTAATTCGAACTAGTACCAATTTGTTATCAACTTTTTTACATGTTAGTAATATAAATTGCCGATTCCCATTTTAAATCTAATTAATAAACGTTATCAATATGATGGATGTGTTTGTTTTTTTACTCCGATTTACACAGAAACATGCAAAAAATTCATTCGTGCATTTCTTCGCGGATATTCTGTTCGCGTTTTCTCGGACGGGATTCGTCGAGAAGCGGTCAATTCTACGTGACTACTTTCGCCGTTAGAAGCCGTTCGTTTCGTTCTCAATAAAATGTTGTTGATGAACCTAGGCGAAACTTGTTTCATGGAAATTCTTTTCGATAGCTGAGATTGATTTCCTTGCAAGAACGGAGCAGACAGAATGGTTAATTGTTAAGATAATCTTTCGGATTTATTAATTGTTTATTATTTATGGTCAAATTCATTGATGATGATAGTGTCTAGTTCAAATTTTTTTTGGTAGAAAAATTTTCGCATGATCACTATGGGAGCCCCTGTGCTTTGGCGTAACCAGATCACCAGAAACGAGGGGCGGTAGTGTCATTTTTTTCTATAAATGAGTCCGGGTAACTTTATACGGGGAATCCCTAATCCTGAATCAAAGAAATCCCTAAGCCTGAATCAGTGAATCGGAGTGTGTGTATTGAAGCGAAAATCGAAAATTTTTAGATTTTCTGCCTGAAATTTACTTTCTGGGGGTAGTTTTATGCGGGGAATCGATTGCGCGCATTCTCGAACCTTGAAAACGCTTCCTTGACCCTGATTCAGGGAAGAAATCGGTGTATTGACGCGAAAATCAAACATTTTCGGATTTTCGCTTTCACCCCCTCTAAAGTTATGATGAGAAGTCTCGTCCATCATCAAGAAAATTGTGGATGATTTTTATTTGTGCACTTTGATGAATCGCTTCCGAAGATTGTTATCTAGAAGCACACATGTTAATTTCTTGGAAGAAGCAGCAGCGACGAGAAACTGAAAAAATGACTGACCGCTCGCATTACGCGAAATTTTATTTTCTTGTTGTGTTATCGGACTTTTTTTATATTTATATCTTAATAATGTTATAGGGTTGTGGGAAGAATGCGCAAAAATCCACGGAGATCTTACAGATTCGAGTAGACTAATTCGGCGACGTCGGCGCCTAGTGCTATGCAAGGCACTTCATCGTATGTCGGCCAATGGTTGATCATATTCCTATTACATATTGCTAATGGTATTCCCCGGCGTGGGAATGAACCCTGGTCTCTGATGTAGGTGAAAAATTTTTTTAAGTTTTTCTAGTTAAAATTGAAATTAAAGTTTATGCAAATTTGCTGACTTGCATGATTATCAGCCGAAGCCGAGAGAATGGTTCGAAAATTGGATTCATGGTGAAGACGAAGGTGTGTTTCTTTTTCAAATTTTTATTTTTTCGATTTTTCAAATTTCAATTTTTTTCAATAATCAAAATTTAGATTCAATTGTAAACTATTTCGCACGAGTCTCCAACGGCGTTTACACTCTTTATGGCAGTAATGTGTTTGGATGGTAGGGCTGCTAGGTTTTTCTACTAGAATTTTTGCCTATGTTTTCGTTGTCGGACAGTTGGTCGACTCAGATACTTCGACCCGGTCGACCCGGACAGTTGGTCGATTCAGATACTTCGACCCGGTCGACCCGGACAGTTGGTCGACCGGACAGGGGCCTTAGGCTTAGGCCTTAAGCTTAGTCTTTGGTTCGAGTCGACCAACTGTCCGGTCAACCAAGTGTCTGAGTCGACCAACTGTCCGGCATTCCTATGTTTTATAGGTATACGTTGCCGTATTCGCAGAAAGATATTTTATCCTTGGCTAACAGTGATGCATCTGCTCCACTTGGATCGGATTCGAGCTTCAAAGTATGCTTTCGATTTAACACAAATTAAGGGCCAATCAACAAAAAATTGTGTTAAATCATTTTTCCATACGATTTTGTTATTAAAGGTGCTTCGATTTTTGAGCAAAATTTCAATTTTTCATCCAAAATTCAATTTTGGGCAAAAATTTGGTACGAACAAAACGACACAAAATTGATCTAATTTGATAGTTTTTTTGGGCTATTGAAACAAAAACCCTGAATCGTACCTCCCTCTGCAATTTTTTAGCGACCTTTTTTTGGTCGCCGATTTTTCCAGACCCCTTTATTTTGGGAGGCAAGACACATGCACACACGGGAACGAACGCTCACGTCTTTTTTCATTTCTCTAATATGTCATCATTTCGAAAGTTTCACATTCAGATGTAAAAAACCCCGTGGTGAAAGAAAGCGAAATGTGACCCATTCAACCAAAAGTCTCTATAGATTGCTATCGAATTGATATATATGTCATTTCAGGAAAAAGATGAAGAAAATTTTTTTATAGATTTTATAGCAGAGTGACCAAATCCGAGACGAATGAAAATAAGAACATTTTTTGCAAAAAATAAGAAGAATTTCTTTAAAAAAAAAACAATGAAAAAATAAGATTTTCGCATTTTATGAAATATTTCAAAATATTTTCGTTTCAATACACAGCTTTTCCTTTGCTTTTAAAAGGGGGCATTTTCACGCATCGGGAATGTGCGCGCATCGATTCGCCCCATAGAAAAACCCCGAATCTTTTTAGTATTTTGATAAAATAAAAGAACTGTGTGTTCAATTTGCTCTCGAAAATGGTGCTATACTTCATCGTCAAAAAATTACTGTAATCAACGGAGGTACAACAGCAGGTATGAGAATAGATCTATCTTCAACAACTTTCCATGTGTTTCTTTTTAGTTTATGGGAAAGAAAATGGCGTTCTCTTGACCCCTTCATTGATGTTCTCTTCTGTGCTCACACATGAGATGGTGCATAGCTTCTTTATTGGTCACTCCTATAGTGATCGGAAAATTCGAGTAATGTAAAATTCTTCATTGCCATGTCCTAAAACGGCGCCACTCCATTAAAGGGGGCGTGTGAATCCTGTCCGTATTGGGTAAAAAAAATTTCTTGATTTTTTCGAACGAAATCCATCCTTTAGTGTCCAGACATGTTGAGCGTCATGATGCACTTCATGACGCAGCGTCATGATACATGTCATCATGACGCGCGTCATGGCGTGCGTTATGACACGCATCATGACGCTGCATCATGATGAGTGCCATAATGCGTGTCATGACACGCATCATGACGCTGCGACATGACGTGTATCATAACGCGCGTTATGACGCAGCGTCATGATGCGTGTCATGGCACTCATCATGACGCGAGTCATGACACGCATCTTGATAAGCGTCATGGCACACATCATGACACGTGTCATGTGACATGCGTCATGACGTAACGTCATGATAACACACATCATGACACGTGTCATGACACGCATCATGACGCGCGTTGTAACACGCGCCATGACTCGCGTCATGATGCGTGCCATGAGCGTGTCATGAGTCGTGATGCGTGTTATCATGACGTTGCGTCATGACGCGCGTCATGATGAGTTCCATGACGCGTGTCATGTCGCGCATCATGAAACGCATCGGAGCGAGGCTGAGCTCCGTAGTACGGGTAATAAATACAACTTCTTTTCCCCCTCCGGGCGCGAAGCGCTCGGTCCCCCAGTTTATATGACTAACGTATGTACTTTTAGGTATTTCCTTATGCAATGAGCGGTGAAAATAGAATGAAATTTCTTTACTTTTAAAATTTTTAGGCGAATATGACGACCGCTATGATTTAATGAGTACTGCTAATGCGTACATGCACAGGTTGGCTATTCAACTTTTGAATGCTTTTTATGTAGAACTTTTTTTTCAGATCTCCGTATGGAATGAGTGGTCCAGGTGAAAGAATCAAATATTTTTAAGACCAATTTCATACATGATTTTTTTGTAGGACTCAATGGTGCTCATTTGGATTTTCTTGGTTGGCTACCAATGGATAGGATTTTATATTTTGGCCGGTAAATCTGACCATATATGCAGTTTCTCGAAAATTCAAATTTTTAGTTTTTTGTGTAAAAAATGGACGTTTCTGGGGGTTTTTGAATTTTTAATATACTCGAAAGTCCTGCGCTTTGACAGCAGGATCGAATTCATTTCACAGTTCAAAAAGAGGCTCCCCATGGCCAACCCCCTTGTTTTCTTGAAAATTTTTTGTATAAAGCCCCCTAAACCTGGAGGGCTACCACCGCCACATCTATTTTTTAAATTAAAATAATTCTCTTTTTTCAGCGATGGTCGTCAAAATTACACTCTAAGATTGTCTTCCTTGAGTATTGCACATAAAAATACACGCGGATGGTTATTAGGTAATTTTATAGGTTCTTTTAATTCAATTCTCCCACCCCGAATTGCGAAAAGGGGCTGAGGCTGGCTCCCTGAGGCCTCGGGCCTCATCGAAGGGCTCGGATCCGAGCTCCTCGACTGTGTCAGTCCGCGAGGTGTCATTTCAACGTGAAATTTTATGGTGAACAACCTTGTAGAACATCATTTTCCCGGAAACATTCATCTAAGGGATCAAAAAACGATTTTTTCGATAAAACCCTCTACTTTTCATAGAAATTTGCAAAAATGCCTAAAGGGCTGCACTATTCATAGCTTGTTTTCAATGGACTTCTATCATGGTGGTGAAGGCCTCGGCCCCTTCGATGAGGGCTGAAGCTCAGGGGACTTTCGGGGCTATCCCCTTTTCACCCCCTGGCGAAAACAGCCATTCTATCAAACTCTTATTTAGATAAGTTCAAAATTTTTTTAGTTTTTATACCGTTTGATCGCGCGGATGGTTCGAACTATTACACGATTGAATTACGGACACCTCATAATTATGATCGTGGCATTTCACAGGTTGGAAATAACCTTGCATGTTCTAAGTGCTACTTTTCAGAATGCCGTACTTATTCACCGTGTCCAACGTTCCGGTGAAAACTATTATTCGGTTCTGTTAAGTCAGTCACGGGCCTTCTACGAATTAACGGAAGACACTGAATGGGTTACCTTTCTCGAGCCATCTAATACTGGTCGCTTCCAAATTATTCGTGTTACGGTTCGCCGAATGTTTTCTCATGACGCCGATATAACCATTTCCTCGACT
>JAQGBS010001826.1:0-14567 GCA_034698545.1 Acrobeloides obliquus
TTTATGCACCATTGACTTCTACAGGAAACATCGTAGTCAATCGAATTTTGTCCTCTTGTTATAGTGTTACGGAAAATGATAGCTTACAAAATGTAGTCGCAGACGTAAGGATTTACAATTTAAAACAAAATATATATATAAAAGTTTTAGGTGACCAGCTATTTTAATAAGTTTATCACAAAAATATTGGAGTATACATCTATTGAAAAAACTGTGCTTGTAGAAACGAAAGTAAAAAAGCACAGATTAGGTGTCACATTAATAATGTTAAATTTTAGACTGAAACACCATTTTCTTCAACTTGGATGTTTGAATTATTGGATTTATTAATTCCGTTTAAAAGATTTTATATATAAACAAAAATTATTTTAAACGGGTGATGGCATGAACCAGGATTGAGTGTGGGGGGGGGGTCAGTACCAAGAAAGACAGTATTTTTTTAATGTTGCGTTTTTTGGATTTCGGGGGGGGGGGGAGTCAATTAAACCCTTGACCCCCACTTCCTTCACTACATGCCTTTTCGGGTGTCCTAGATACAATTGTTATAGAATTCAGGTTTCTACTTAACAATGTAATAATTATTTATTCGTTTTTGACCTTACCTTAAATAAACCTAAAAATTTTCTAACTACAAGACCGACAATCTTAACTATGAAATACAAAATTAACAAAGCTATAACCAAAAATGGTATAATAATATCTAAGCAGTAAAACTCAAAAAAGTTCAAATGTCTTCCATGCATGTCCAAGTTGTTATCATTTCCAAATTTGGCTGCAAATTCGACATATTTAGTCAATCGTTCATCGGCAGTCATGGGTTTTGCTTTGATCATGGAAGCAAGGCGTTTTGAATTGTTGCGATAGCTAAAAAAGCTTGTTGTATAATTTAAAAAGTGTTACAAACCTATCATCATCTAAAACCTGATGCAAAGCATCCACTAGTTTTCCGTCTATAACCTCTTTCTTGTTAAGTTTAACACCAACTTTTCTATATTTTACTACAAGACTATTTCGAGGTTGATCGGAAAATAGAGGAATGCAAATAATGGGTACTCCAGTAACAATCGCTTCAGCAATGCTGTTAGCACCGCCATGGGAAATGAAGGCTAGTAGTTTTGGATGAACTAAAATAAACCATAAAATTTTCTTTATCCAGAATTGTAGGAAAGAGAGACCAAAGGTTGGGCACCTTCCAAAAATACAAGAGTCTACTTTGTTGATTTTTTACCACCCTACCAAATCATACGGGGAACTTTTATGGTTCCTATCTCGACATGGAAATAGAAAAATTTTCTACCTAACAAATCCGTCTGTGGTAACCATTTTTCGGTAATAACATTTTCGTACCCAGCTGCTACATTATCTTCATCTTTTTCATATTTCCACAAGAAAGTAACATCTGGAAATTCAGCAAAGGCCTCCAAAAACTTCTTTTTCATCTCTTGTGGCATTAGATAGCTTTGTGCAACCGATCCAAAAGAAATGAGTACAACACCTCTCTTGGATGAATTTAATATTTGCTCATATTTCTAAAAAAATTTGATAGTTTAATATTTCGAACTGTGAGGAAATACCGGCTCTAATGGTTTTGGATTTTTTTGGCCAAACCCACCAATATATACGACCTTATGAGAGATTGGTCTGTTGAAGTCGACATACTCATCAACATTCACGAATACAAACGCACTTTTGCCAAGTTGTTCCTAGAATTCAAAATTATCATTCTTCTACCCAGATTTATAGGAGGAAGAGGAACCTTATCTTCTCACGGAAATGAGAAAAAAGTGTTCCTTATCCTCTACTTACCTCAACAGAAAAATCAGATCTAACAATTGGGCGGACGACTTCTTTGATTGGATGATTAAACGCATTATTGATCAAATATTGATTTAGAATATTGAAAAATAAATTTTTGGCTCTACCAATATAGCTAAATGGGGGAACGTCGCTAATCATACCTAAATCAATCAAAATTTTGGGCTTTAAATTTATGTTTTGCCTGGAAGATGACTTGATGAAGAGGGGATCCCTAGCGTACTTCCAGTCATGTCTAGCATGCAAAAGAAAAAACAGTAACATGATTTTTGATGCCAATGTATTCGATGACGCCATAAAAACATGAATAATCAAATGTTTCGCCTAGAGCCAGATCGAATTTTTCTTGACGCAGTTGATTCATTAATTTTGTGTCTTGAAGTTGGTCTAAATTTATTGGAGCGACTTTTTAGGGTAGTAGGTTTGGAAGTTATACATATTAACCCCCACCCTCCACGGCGTGGGGGATTAAAGTGCACTGGTTTGGGGGGGGGGTAAAGTGTACTGGGGGAGGGTCAAAGTGCACTAGTTTGGGAGGGGGCTAAAGTGCACTTGGGGGGGGGGGTTGAACTGCACTGACTTGTTAAAAATTTTTCCTCGTGAAAAAACTAAAAAAGGGGGGTCAAAGTGCACTGGGGGGGGGTCAAAGTGCACTAAATTTTGTGCACTTTAACCCCCCTCCCCTCCCACGGCTTTGGGGGGGGGGATTAATGTGCATAAGTGCTGTAGGTTTTCAAAATACTATACTTACGTTTACATAAAGTACTATGTGAAGTAGATAACATTTTGACCATCTAAATTTGAATTAAAATTTACAAAACCTTTATTTAAAACCTTGTGCATGTCTCCAAAATCTTGATCCTTTATAGCCCACATGTCGCCTCGAATATCAGCAGTCGATGCAGGAATCTCAAAATCTAATGGCCTTTCAATAACTCTAGCAAGTTTTGTCCCGGTTGTAGTGATATTTACATTATATACTGGTAAATAAACTACCTAAATTTTGTATTTACTTTTTAAAATAAATTATTAATTCAATAAACTTACCACATCATGACCCGCTTTGACTAAGATGTCTGCAATTTTACCCATAAAGGTAACATGACTTTTTCCAAATTTTGGACTATAGATAAGCAACTTGTATCCATTTGCAAAATGAAAAAATGTTAGTAAAATCAGAAATTTTCCAAGCATTTTAACAGCTCTGAAAATTTACTTTTTTGATTGACAGGTTGTGCGGCAATTATCCGACCCCCTATAGTAAGACATTTTTCATAATAACTTTTGATAGGAACATCTATAATCGAGATCTTGGTGTCATTTTAAAACTAAGAACATAAGCTTTAAAATGATACCAAGATCTCGATGTATAGATGTTTCTATCAAAAGAGATGGTGAGGAATATCAGAAATTATCTACAGTAGGGGCCGGATAATTACCGCACACTCTGTAAAGAAAAATCAAGTTTATTTAAAAAGACGTTCTATTAAAAAGTAAAAAATGAATGATAAAACCAGATTTTTTCTGAACAGACGCTCACACGAGTATACAAGATACAAAATTTGAGTCGCAAAAAATCGATTGATTGTGACATAAGTCACAAACACGTGAAAAACAAAGTGCAGGTCAATATATAGGGTGGCGCAAATAAACCCCCCCCCTCAATTCTAAATAGAACCATTGAATTATTTTTTAACTTACAAGGAACACTCACGTCTTGTCAATTTATCTACAGTAGGGATCCGGATAATTACCGCACACCCTGTAAAAGGCAAATTTCCAGCCTGAAATCAACGATTTGAACTCCATCCCTCATCAAACAGCTTCACATGGAAGCTGTTTGATGAGGGATGGAGTTACTATTGATTGAAGAGCTTCACAGCATCTAAGATTACCTCAATTTTGCCACAAATCACACGGGGTTGATTGTTCCAAAAAAACAATTTCAAAGTTTATTTTTTTGTTTAAAATTGATGGCAATCTATTTGTTATGATGCCAAATGATAATGCCCAGTGCATCAGAATTTTAACCTCAATAGGACGCGATCTGGGGCTGCCTCAATGATCATTTTCGCTTCAAAAACACAATTTTTTCCTGAATCAATGCCAGGGAAACATTTTCAATGTTCGGTAACGCGCGCAATCGATTCTCACATAAAATTATCCCTAGAGGGGTCATTTGTAAGAGGATACATTTTCTGGACCCAAAAAAGACCACAAAAATCCACCTTTTTTTTGTCACACTCTGTATAATGTTGACTCTAGAGTCGACGCTAGCGTAGACTCTGAGTATGTAAACGGATTGACGCTGTCACTGAGTATGTAAGCGGATGCTGAGTGCTGACACTAAACGAGCCTTAAAAGTTTATAGATTAAAATAATTTAGCAATGATTTATTCATTTTTAACCTTACTTCCACCTATAAATAAGCCTAAAACTTTTCTAACTACAAAACTAACAATCTTAACTATGAAATACAAAACTAACAAAGTTATAACAAAAAATGGTATAATAATATCCAAGCAGTAAAACTCAAAAAAGTTCAAATGCCTTCCATACATGTCCAAGTTGTTATCATTTCCAAATTTGGCTGCAAATTCGACATATTTAGTCAATCGTTCATCGGCAGTCATGGGTTTTGCTTTGATCATGGCAGCAAGGCGTTTCGAATTTTTACGATAGCTAAAAAGCTTATATAATTAAAAAATCGTTTCAAACCTGTCATCGTCTAAAACTTGATGCAGAGCATCCGCTAGTTTGCCTTCCATAACCTCCTTCTTGTTAAGGTTAACACCAACTTTTCTATATTTTACTACAAGCCCATTTCGAGGTTGATCGGCAAATAGAGGAATGCAAATAATGGGTACTCCAGTAGCAGTCGCTTCAGCAATGCTATTAGCACCACCATGAGAAATGAAGGCTAATAGCTTTGGATGGGCTAAAATAAATCATAAAATATTACAATCCGATTCCCTTATCGAGAAAGGAGGTAATTCCACAAACAAACGAGTTAATTTTGATGATTTCATTTCTAAAGTTCCATTTCAAAAATTCTGAGCCAGGGGTTTTATTCAGACCTATTCACCGAAATAAGAAAATTTTCTCACCTAACAAATCCGTTTGCGGCAACCATTTCCCGGTAATAACATTTTTGTACCCAGCTGCTACATTATCTTCATCTTTTTCATATTTCCACAAGAAAGTGACATCTGGAAATTCAGCAAAGGCCTCCAAGAACTTCTTTTTCATCTCTTGTGGCATAAGATAGCTTTGTGCAACAGACCCGAACGAAACAAGCACAACACCTTTCTTCGACGAATTCATAATTTGCTCGTATTTCTAAAAAAACTGATAATTTAATATTTCGAACTGTGAGGAAATACCGGCTCCAATGGTTTTGGGTTTGTTTGGCCAAATCCACCAATATACACAACCTTATGCGAGATTGGTCTGTTGAAGTCGACATGCTCATCAGTATTCACAAGTATAAACGCACTTTTGACAAGTTGTTCCTAAACATCAAAATTATCACTTATAAGCGCAGGTTTTGGGAATGAGGGGAAGGGAAACCTTATTTTCCGACAGGAATGAGGAAAGAACGTTTACTTTGTCCTCTATTTACCTGAACAACAAAATCAGGTCTAAGAACTGGACGAACAACTTCTTCAATTGGCTGAAGAAATGCTTTTGCCATCAAATATTGAGACAGAACATTCATAAGCAAATTTTTAGCTCTACCAGTATAGCTAAGTGGTGGAACGTCTCCAATCATACCTAAATCAATCAAAAAAGTTTTGCTTTAAAGTAATGATTTGCCTGGAAGATAACTCGGTGAAGATGGAATTCCCATCATACTCCCAGCAATGTCTAGGAAAGCGGATGCAAAAACAGTTATATGATTTTTGATGCCAATATGTTCGATGACACCATAATAACATGAATCAAATGTTTCACCTAGGGCCAGATCGAATTTTTCTTGTCTCAGTTGATTCATTAATTTTGTGTCTTGGAGTTGATCTAAATTTCTTATATACTTACATTGTTATTGAAGAAGAGCCCTTTCTGGGGATCCCCGATAAGGTGGTCCCCCGCCACCTCCACCAAAAAAGACCGTTTTTTTAACTTGAGGTAGTCTTCTAACACCTAATTTTTATGGACCATACTGTTCGGCGGGGCCCATGAGGTGGTCCCCCTCAATTTTGGGTTCATGAGTTAGTGGGTAAAGGGGGGAGGCTTCCTCTTGATCTATGATTTTAAACGATCTACTTTAGTAATAAACACTATATACTTACGTTTACATAATGTACTATGTGCGGTAGATAAAATTTTGACCATCTAAAATTGAAGTAAAATTGACAAAAATTTAAAAAAATTTATTTAAACCTTTTGCATGTCCCCAAAATCTTGATCCTTTACAGCCCATATGTCACCTTGCATATCAGCCATCGAAGCAGTAATCTCAAAATCTACTGGTCTTTCAATAACTCTAGCAAGTTTTGTCCCAGTTATAGTCATATTTACATCATACACTGGCAAATAAACTACCTAAATTTTTATCAATTTCACGGAATTAGTTAAAGGTTATGCGAAAATTATTCAACTCTCTATAGTAAGATATATCTAGATACTTTTTTCGACATAACTTTTAATAGGAACAATCATACGCCGAGATTTTGGTGTCATTTTAAAGTTAAGAATGTGAGCTTTAAAAAGATACCAAGATCTAGATATATAGATGTTCCTAATAAAAGTTATGATGAAAAGTATCCGACAATAAGGGGTCGGACCATAAGTGTACAAGGGATGGACTGTCCCCCTGTGTCGTCGTACTGGAGGCAAAAATGCGAAAACATGTCGTATTTTGACCCGAGATACGATATGTTTTCGCGAGATAACATGTTTGTTTTTTATCAAAATTTACATGTTTTTTACCAAAAATACGACATTTTTACGTTTGGCGATCAAAAAAAGGTCAAAAACATGTCGTACTTGGATAGTGTACCACCCCTCTTGTGCACCTATAGGGTCGGATAATTTCCGCACACCCTATAATTTACAAACTTACCACATCATGACCCGCTTTGACTAAAATGTCTGCAATTTTTCCCATAAAGGTAACATGACTTTTTCCAAATTTTGGGCTATAGAGAAGCAACTTATATCCATTTGCAAAATGAAAAAATGTTAGTAAAATCAGAAATTTTCCAATCATTTTAACTAATCAGAAAAATTTCAAATTGAAAATCAATTTAAGTGAAAACAGTTCGATTAAGAAAGCGAGGAAGATAAAACTGAGACGTTTTTCTGAACAGACACACTCTTAAGTATGCAAGTCACAAAATATACACACGGCAAAAAATAAGCAGGTACATAGCACTACAACATATACACACTGCAAAAAATAAGCAAGCACATAATACTACAACATATACACATTTTATGTTCGTACTTTGAACTTCATACTGAAGGATATTTCAATATTCGATGATCAGTTTTTATAAGTAAAAAAGTGCAAAATAATGAATTGTATTAAATTTTTAAAATACTTTTACATTTAATTCTGATATAAATAAAGCTAAAATTTTGGTAACTAAAATGCTAATAATCTTAAACATGGCATACTTTTATAAGCGAAACAAAAAGTTATTATCATTTCCAGTTTTGGAAACGAAACCCTGAATTTGAATTTCATAAAAGACCAGTCTACTTTTGAGGAGTTAATCCCATGTGATAGAGCACAATTTGGAGCATTTTTTGCTTTTACGGAATTACTTGAATATCTAATCGTAAAAAGTTATGAACGAAACAAAATTACGAAAAAATTTTCAAATGAGTTTAAACACTGAAACGAAAATAAAAACAACAAGCCTGCACTCAGACAAAATCAGATTGTTTATTGAAACGATTAATAAAATATTATATTATAAAATTCAAGACGTTGACATTTTTGGAATTAATACATAGAATAAAATTGTTATAACTCGCTGACGCGAATAAAATGACGCCAAAATTATTGAATTTGAACAATGTTTTGGGTTATTGGAACGAAAACATGAATCTTCAATAAACCTACACCTTTTCCTAGTCAGGAACAGGGAAGCATTTTCACTGCTCTGCAATGCGTGGAATCGATTTCCATCAAAGAACCCCTCCCCCAGGGAGTCATTTACACAAAGATTCTATGTAACGTTCAGAAGCTGGGAAATTTTGGATTGACTCCTAATAAAATAGCATAAAATTTTATCAGATTTTCGAAAAAGTGTTAAAAATTTTTGTGTAAAAATGATTAGATTTTTCACATACATAATTTTATTCTTTTTTGACCTTACCTATAAATAAACCTAAAAATTTTCTAACTGTAAAACTAACAATCTTAACTATGAAATACAAAACTAACAAAGCTATAACAAAAAATGGTATAATAATATCTAAGCAATAAAACTCAAAAAAGTTCAAATATCTTCCATGCATGTCCAAGTTGTTATCATTGCCAAATTTGGCTGCAAATTCGACATATTTAATCAATCGTTCATCGGCAGTCATGGGTTTTGCTTTGATCATGGCAGCAAGGCGTTTCGAATTTTTGCGGTAGCTAAAAAGCTTGTTATATAATTAAAAAATTGTTTCAAACCTGTCATCGTCTAAAACTTGATACAGAGCATCCACTAATTTGCCTTCCATAACCTCCTTCTTGTTAAGGTTAACACCAACTTTTCTATATTTTACTACAAAACCATTTCGGGGTTGATCAGCAAATAGAGGAATGCAAATAATGGGTACGCCGGTAACAGTCGCTTCAGCGATACTATTTGCGCCGCCATGGGAAATAAAGGCTAGTAGTTTAGGATGAACTAAAACAAATCATAAATATTATGCTGATGTTGGTAATACTTCAGGGTCAAAATAGCGATTCTATTCAATGACCACTTTGGTGTAGTGGTCTGGTGCGCTGACAAAATAGTTCGGCATCACTATCATTATCAAGGTTTCGTTCGCCTTGCGCTCAAAAGGTTTTGCAGAAATCTTGATCGATCGAGGATCAGGGAAAACAAAAGGTTGGAAAGGCACCTTTCAGAAACACAAGAGTCTGTTTTGGTGGTTGGTATGCATGAATCCACGTTTTGCCTACCAGGCTTTTTAAGAATAGCCAAAAAAGGTGAAATTTTTACTCGGACATTCAGCGTGTAACTAGGAAAACTTACTTACCTAACAAATCCGTTTGTGGTAACCATTTCCCGGTAATAACATTTTCGTACCCAGCTGCTACATTATCTTCATCTTTTTCATATTTCCACAAAAAAGTGACATCTGGAAATTCAGCAAAGGCCTCCAAAAACTTCTTTTTCATTTCTTTTAGCATTAGATAGCTTTGTGCAACGGATCCAAAAGAAATTAGTACAACACCTTTCTTGGATGAATTTAATATTTGCTCGTATTTCTGAAAATTTTGATAGTTTAAAATTTTCGAACAATGAAAGAATACCGGCTCCAATGGTTTTGGATTCGTTTGGCCGAATCCACCAATATAGACAACCTTATGCGAGATGGGTCTGTTGAAGTCTACATGTTCATCAACATTCACAAGCACAAATGAACTTTTGCCAAGTTGCTCCTGAAAATTTAAAATTATACTCTTATACATAGATTCGGAGGAAGGGGAGCCCTATCTTCCGTTAGAAGAAAAGAACAGGAGTGCTCCTTTTTACTTACCTCAGCATTAAAATCCGGTCTAACAATTGGACGAACAACTTCTTCGATTGATTGAAGAAATTTCGTCATCATATATTTACCCAGAATATTGAAGAAAAAATTTTTGGCTCTGCCAGTATAACTAAATGGTGGAACGTCTCCAACCATACCTAAACCAATCAAATTTTTTAGATATAGTAAAGATTTGCCTGGGACATGACTTGGCGAAGACGGAATTCCTAGCGTATTTTCATTATTGTCTATCATAGCAAAAGAAAAAACAGTAACATGATTTTTGATGCCAATGTATTCGGTGACACCATAAAAACACGAATCAAATATTTCACCTAAGGCCAGATCAAATTTTTCTTGACGCAGTTGATTCATTAATTTTGTGTCTTGGAGTTGATCTAAATATAAGTTATATTTTTGACAGAGCCGAAATTTTGAAATGTTTACTGTCTAAAATAAGCAGGGGGAAAGGGAGTGGCGTAGACAAGGGGGCAGAGAGGCAGGTGGCCTCTTGTGTCCGAAATTTAAAAATAAATCTCTACACATAATGGTACTTTATGAAAAAACCTCCTTTTTTGGGAAAGTGCCTTCCCTCCCTCCTCTAGCCGACCTTTCTTCCTACATCACTGCTATAGATCCACCCCTCTCCAATTTTATTGTACTATACTTACGTTTACATAAAGTGCTATGTGCACTAGACAAAAATTTGAATATCTAAAATTCAAATAAAGCTTATAATTAATATTTGGTGTAATGATTAGTCCAAAAGTTCTGTTGGTCGAAGTGCATACGTGTAGTCCACACGTGTACAAACCCCCCTCAAATTTCGGGAGATGGGGGGGTCGCCCGCAACCCGCAGGCCAAAATGACTTTTCGCCCGCAAATTTTGCGGGTGAGACCCATTTCGCCCGCACCCTGCGGGCGAAATGAGAGAAAAATTTTGCGGCTCGCCCGCAGTTGCGGGCAAAAATTTCCTATGATTTTTTCCAAAAATTTACTAAAAAAAAGGTCGTTTTTTTTCGCCGCAACAAGTCTAAATTTTCGGGGGGTGTTTGTATACGTGTGGTGTAGTCCATGGCTAGTAGTGCACGAATGCACTCTATGTTAGTATCCCAAGTGGGGTCCCTGTGAATCTACGGGTCCCTGAAGCCAAAAATTCGATTTTAGTATCTATGTTTATTACGCTCCAAGTTTTTCATAGAAAAGAATGGAATGAAAATGAGAGCTACATGCGTGTTCTCATTCGTATTAGTTCACTATTAACTATTAGCCAAGGATTACACTTATGCATGTCGACCGACAGAAATCTTGGACCAACCGGTATTAAACCTTTTGTATGTCTTCAAAATCTTGCTCCTTTGTAGCCCAAATATCCCCTTGTATATCAGCAGTCGATGCAGGAATCTCAAAATCTAATGGCCTTTCGATAACTCTAGCAAGTTTTGTTCCGGTTGTAGTGATATTTATATCATACGTTGGCGAATAAACTACCTAAATTTTTATTTATTGTACTGTTCAATAAATAAGATGCCTTTAAAAATTGCATCGGGAAGAAAAACTTCATAAGTCGGCAAGGTGGGGGGGGATGAGGTGGTCCCTCCTTAATTTGGGTCCATGAGTGAGTGAGTTAAGGAGAGACTCCCTCTCTTGGCGACTTTTTTTATCTGAAAATTTATTTAGCTTGAGGTAGTCTTCTGACACCCAATTTTTATGAACCACCTCATATATTCGGCGAAGTCCATGCAGTGGTCCTCCCCCTCAATTTTGGGTCCATCCTTTGGCCCCCCTTAATTTTGGGTCCATGAGTGCGTGGATCAGGGGGGAGACTCCTCCCCCCTTGGCGATCTATGAAAGCCTTGTATTTTTTTAAACTGAAAAGCATCTTTTCGGGGGGGGGGGATAATTTTCTGATAAGAATCGATTACATGCATCTTTGATGCAATATTTTACCAAAAGACAATATTTTATCCGAGAAAATGCAATCTTTCTGCAAACATAAAATTTCAAAAATCCACTTTTTTCTGGTCCACTCTGTAATATGTTTTTACGGAATCGATGTAAAATTTTGTCCCGGGAAAATTCCTGCCCATGCTATGAAGTGTTAGTGTAGTGGTTGGGGGGGGGGGGGATTGACCATAGTCTTATCAAATCAAGATTTGTTTAGAACCTTTGTTCCCTAAGTTAGCATAACTTTTACAACCTTCGCCCTCTAATACAACAACTTACCACATCATGACCCGCTTTGGCTAAAACGTCTGCAATTTTGCCCATAAAGGTAACATGACTTTTTCCAAATTTTGGACTATAGATAAACAACTTATATCCGTTTGCAAAATAAAAAAATGTTATTAAAATCAGAAAATTTCCAAACATTTTAACAACGCTGAAAATTTACTTTGAAAAGTCAAATTTATTTGAGATGGCATTTAATATATAGGCAAGTAAAAAATGATGATAATAAAAACTTTTTCTGATAGACACTAACGTTATTACGTAAGTCACACACTATATACATGGCACAAAAACAATTGGGTAAATGAAGCAAAAAACAATTGGGGTGATTGGGTTGGAACTTGTACTCGAATGAATGTTGATTGCTCAAAATCTTTTTAAAAGTGCATAGTTTGTGCCATGTATATAGTGTATGACTTACGTACTAATGTGAGTGTCTGACAGAAAAATTTTTATGACCATCATTTTTACTTACTTTTATATTAACGCCGTCTCAAATAAACTTGATTTTTCAATGTAAATTTTCAGTGTTATTAAAATGTTTAGAAATTTTCTGATTTTACTAACATTTTTTCATTTTGCAAGGTTTAGTATTTTTATTTAAAAAATTATTGTATTTAATTAATTTAAAATATCAAAATTTTGACAAATTTTGATTTTGACCGATCTCTAAAAAATATTGATAAAATATTCATTTGAGATCATGAAAGCTTGCTAGACATATTCTTCAACTCGTATTGAGAACCCAAAATTCGGTTCCTCACATTTTGCTGGAAGATTTCACGCTCCCTTGGATTCATAAATAACATCTCTACTTCGTCTAAACTGCATCCTTTTGTTTCTGGCACATATTTCCAAAAGATTAAAAAAGCAACAAAAGTGATGACGGTATAAATATAGAAGGTTCCTATATTCAGCATTTAGCCCAAATCAACAATGAAAGCTTACCGTATTTAGTCGCAAATTCTGTCAGGGATAAGAAAGTCAACGATATTATAAGATCAAAAAGCCAATTTGTAAAAGTCGTAATTGAAACACAAGTTCCACGAGCCCAGAGAGGATAGAATTCGGAATTGAGTAGCCATGGCATTGGGCCCAAGCCTAAATAAAAATAGAAATGAGGACAATTGTGTGGGGAGAAGGGTCGACTAGGGGAGGTACAGTAGATTTTTTAACAAAATTTTGAGGAAATTCGAAATTTAAAAACGAGTCAAGCCATTCGGCTCACAAG
Source organism: Acrobeloides obliquus (assembly GCA_034698545.1). Lineage (NCBI taxonomy): Eukaryota > Metazoa > Nematoda > Chromadorea > Rhabditida > Cephalobidae > Acrobeloides > Acrobeloides obliquus. The sequence continues at coordinate 12,980 of JAQGBS010001826.1, forward strand.
GGAAGGACCGCAGTGCCCAACAACAAGAAAACAGTGTCCAACAAAGCCAAGCTTACAAATACACAGAATATACTCAACAGTAAAATTTTTCAGAACAAGATCTATCAAAAACTTTAGAAAAAATTCTAGGGAAAGGGGACTCTCCACTGGTGTCCCTCTTCCCTACGCCACTGAACAAGCGATAATAAAAAACCAAGATACCAACTGAGAAGCATAACAAGTACATCATCATTAAAATTATTGGTATAATAGTATAACTTGTTCGACAATAAACATCCATCCATTCATATCGTTCGCCATTAACTGTGTGAACTTCACTGTCATTAGAAACAGCACAATATCCCGTTAGAGCTCCTTGATCGGCATGTTCTGGATCTAGAGGTAGACAATAGCCAGTTGTTCCATGGGCACAAAATCCACATCTATCATCAGTGACACAGTAGTCACAGTTACTAAAAATTAAGTATTGAGGAGTTAAGTGCGGAAAATACATATGTTTTGCACAATTATGAAAATTTTGAACACTCGAGTTGAATATTGGATCAGAAGATTGGATTACGCTAGCACTATCAATATTTATAAATAAGAAAGCAGTGCCTAACAAAGCCAAGCTTACAGATACACCGAATACACTCCATAGTAAAATTTTCCTTCTGCCAACTTTTTCGATAATAAAGTAAGTTATGAGATCGCCACAGTTAAGACCTAAATTTTAGGATTTTTACGAGAAAACTGTCGATTCTTAGGTTTTTCTATACGGGGAATCAATTGCGCGCACTCCCGAAGCATGCTGAGTCGAGTGGTGTAAACCGTCCCGGTTTAAAATTTTTTTCTGTGTTTCGATAAAATAAATATGGTTCAACAAATACCTGTAACTATAGCAGACAACCAAATAGTTGTATGATTATCTCGAATACCAGCCGATTTTATAATCGTGCCAGTATAATACCTAAAATCGTTGAATAAGGGCCTATCTGTAGTATTGATCTTAAAGACCGGAAACCGGGCCCCGGTTTTTGTGAAAATCTCCCATTTTTGATCATCAAAATGAATTTATCTATGAAAGTAATGCGTTATAAAGTTGTTTCCCATTAAATTTTGGGTTTAAATGATCCCTAGCTGATGATATCCGGTCGGAAACCGCGGATTCCCGGCATACATAATAACGGGATGGAACGATCATTCAAACAACACAAAAACAGAATGAACAATAACGGGATGACAACAACGGAAGACAAGAACGGGACGATTTCAGATCTCAGCTCCTATAATTTTGATATGGTGTCAAAGACTTTTTTATTCTAGATAAAAGTTGAGAAAAATGCTATCTAAAAATTTCTTAAAGGAGCTGAGATCTGAAGAAAAAATGATCCCGTTCTCGTCGTTCCGTTCGATCGTCCTTTCTTGTCGTCCAGTTTTTGTGTCCTATTTTTGTTCGTTTTCTCGATTCGTCTCATTATTATGTATGCCGGATTTCCCGACCAGGAAAATCATGGTCCCCGAGGTCCCCATTTTCCGGTCTCTAATTGATTTACATAACAGTGTTGATAGCAGCGAGTTGTTGAAAGGCTGCCAATGAACATCCAAT
>JAQGBS010001827.1:0-14555 GCA_034698545.1 Acrobeloides obliquus
AAAACTTATGAATTGAAAATACATTATCTAAATAGTTTCACAGCTGACTCAAAGAGCAATGAGAAAAACGAAATTTTGAACTATTATTTCTTGTCTGTCCCGAAACTAGATTTTGCAACTCCTAGAATCGATTACTACATTTATTATACTATTTATTTATATATTGTTATAATTGTTATATTTGTAATACGAAAATTTAATATTTTTTATAGAATGCTTGCGAACTTTTGGATACAATTATATAGATATATTTGTTTAAAGCGTTATTTAAATAAATTCCATATTTCATGATTGTTTCTGTTTTATTTATAGAAAAATTTAAAATAATAAAAACAATTTCAAACAATCTATATGTTTATTAAATAATGTAATAGGATATACGGTAGCGGCAATAAATCTTGCAACACCCATCGAAAGCGTTAAAATTAAAATCGTCTTATCTCCGCGAAATTAAAACCTTTTCAACTACGGATTTTGTAATTATTACTTGTATTAAATCAGACTTCATGAGAAAATGGAACTGTCTTGGCAACAATTTTTGTAGGGTCTTGGATTTCGCTCAAAATATTCTTTAAAATTTATTTATGACTAGCTAATAACATTTAAAGGGGAAGTCCACTTTGCAACCACCTTTCGAAAAAAATTTATTTTGCCAAAACAGCCTATATAGGGGTAAAATCATACAAAAAATCGATTGCGCGCATTCTCAAAACGTGAAAATGCTTCCTTGACCCTGATTCAGGGAAAATATAGATTTTTTTAAGGTTTTTTTCGATCATGATCGCCGCTCGGGAACGCCACTCGGAAGCGATGCAGGGCTCGGGAGCAGCACTCGATTTCTAGGTACTTTTAAAAAATCGCGCAAAAATTCGGTTTTGCCACATTCTTTAAATAACTCGTGTCTTGATCGCTTAGCCTAACCATTATGATTTAGAATCTGCGGGTTTCAAAAACTCTTCTTGAGTTTAAATTATAAAACACTTGATTTTCCATAAAAGCAAATATCTTAAAAACGATAACGATTCATAATTTACTGTAAAAATAAAAATCGCTCCAAAATTTATTTTTTATGGCATTTAGGATTTTTCCGATTGAACCGGCCCTTTAATTGAAAAGATACCCCTACCAGGGTAATTTGATTTTGGTTGTTATAAATTTCTATTTGTTAAAAATTTTTTTCAAAATTTGTTCACATGGAATGGTTTCTTGTTCCGGTACAACTTCATCACACCTAAATCACTCAAGTTTAATTTAGACATAGTTAGTATTATTAACTTGTTACAATAAATTAAATTCTTGAGCATAAAATTATGCTTTATTTTAACTAATATTTCTTCTTTATTTTTAATTGTAATTGCTGGCAAACAACAAATAAATCTTCCTATAAACAATCTTACGGTGAGCCACCAGAAAAACTAACAAATTTAAATAATAATTAATTGTAAAAAAAGTCTTAAGCTTTAATGCCGTTCAAGTGTTGCATAATCCAAAATTTCCTTTTTTTTACTCTCTCCCGAAATATTTAAAAAAATTTTATTTTAAAAGTTTAGAAAATCATTTAATATTTTATCAATAAAATAATTATAAAGCAAAAAAAGAATGAAATTGACAACCTTGTTAAACAAAATAGACGGTATAGACAAGCGATTGAGAAAAATAATTTCAAGATTCAACAGATTGAAAAATCAGTAGATGAGCTAGAACTAACAAATCAATCTTTAATTAAAGAAAACTTCAACTTTGTTTAAAAAAATTACAAATTTTTATAATTGCCGGTCAATTTTTCATATAATATACAATATCGGAAAAAAGTCTTTTACTTTAATGAAAAAATGAAGTTTAATCATTTTTTAATATCTTTATGCTAATAAAACAATAAATAAACAACAAAAACACAACAAAAACACTTAATATTTAGTTGGATATAATATTTAGGTCGGCGACCTCTGGAATCAATACTTATATAAGAAAAACCGTTTTTGACCCTAAAAATTTCACAAAAAATGCTCTATCTCCTAAACTACTGTAAAGTTTTTTCCCATTTTTTGCCCATGTGTAGTTCAATATATCCCTGATATTTATAACATAGAGCTATAAAAATTTGAGAGGACTCAAAATTACTTTGAGGGTCATGAACATACAGATACCTAAGGCGAATTGGGCTCAAACACCCCAAAGTCAATTTTTTTGACTTGAAAATAACGACGGCAATCGGTTCCTCGACCCCATTTTACTACAGGAAAGTGCGTTAAATGGTTATTTTATTGAAATTTCAGAGATATGGTTATTTTATTGAAATTTTGATAGTTTTGAAAGGGGTCCAATTTGAACAAAAATTGCTCTAGAAAATCAAAAATGGCGCGCCCATCAGGTTTCAAAGTGAATTTCACAAGGAGAATACCAGTATTAATAAATAAAAATAATCTAAAAAAAATTCAGATCAATGTTTTTGAGATATGGCTTTATGTTGATCATCCGGAGATATGGTGTACAATCTTAAAGTTAAAAAATCGAAGTTTTGATTTCTTAAAAGTGTTTTCTGGCAAAAGTAATGTTTTACAAAGTCATTCCTCATTAAAAAACGTGCTCACAGGAACACTTCCAAACTTGCGACGAAATTTCAAAAAAATTCGGTATATTTGGAAAGAGCATACTCGATTTGACGATATAATTAACAAAATTAGTGCCCAAACTCTAACCCCACTGAGGTAGAGCGGTCTAAATCTAAAAAATTCCAAAAATAGAGGTTTTTCAAAGCGGTATAACCTTTTATGGTTAAAAGCTTTTTCAATAATTCTTTTGCATTTATTAGAGGATGGAATGATCAAATTATAATATATTAATTTGGCCTCAAAACTTTGTCTCCATGGTTAAAAATACATTACAAAAATTTATTATTATTTATTTATTATAAATAATAAATTTCACAAAAAAAACATAAAAAGGAAACAAAAATAAATTTTTTTTCTTAAAAATAAAAAAATTTACTAAAAAATGTATACTCTTTATAAATGAGGTTTTTGCATAACGCAGTACAAAACAATTGAACAAGTTTAAACATAAGTATTGCTTTACTTCAAATTGAGGCTCACACGGCGTCCTATAATGAGAAAAATGTAGCTCTTTGATCAGTCGTAATTAGGGTCCGCATTAAACAACGCTATTTGTTGAAAATCAACGCTAGCTGACTGCGCTAGTTCAAATCGCTTTATTCGTCGGAAATGCTTAATTTTCAATGAAATCGTGTTTATTGACATGATTCGTATAACAGCATAAAACAATCACTTGCAATTAACTGCTTTCATTGAAAATAAGACAAAAATAATCGTTGGAATTTTGGGGGGCTTATATCAACATGGAGATGGGAGCGCTTATATTAAAATTTGACTCTAGTTTGAGAAGATAACAAAACGGAATTAAATTGACCGAGATATGGCCTTAAAACGAAAAGATGCCGGTATAAATCTTCTGAGGCCTGTAGAAAAAATTTTCTTCCCCATGGGCATCTAGGGCTAGCGCCATTATTATTCGTTTTTGACTTTCAGGCCCAACTGGACTTTTTGAGCAAAGACCGTAATACATAGTGAGTGTTCCATGTGGGTAAATTTATTAAGTGCGTCTACATATTGCCCAAAACACGAGTCTATCAAAAATCACTCGTAAAAAATTGAGTAATAAAAAATTACTTTTACATCCAATACATACATAAAGTCTTCTTTTTGGATATTTTTTACTCGTTAGTTTCCATTTATATTCTCTATTAGAATATATTTTAGATTTAGTAATTATTCGGATTTGGTTATCTTTAGCAAATACTACTGACCCCTATTCTATTTCTTTTACTCGACTAAGCAAAATTCGCTATGCTTCTATATCAATATACCCTTTATTTTTTATACAAATGTGTTCGAAACCTTTGGCCTTTTACAATAAGCATCAACAATGCCAATAATTATATCTTAGTATTTTAAAGGCAAATCAATAAATCCAAGATTTGATTGGCAATCATTATTGTTTACAAGGTCAAGGCAATCATCCTCTTTGATCATGATTATTGGTACTTTAGGATGAATTTTTTCGTCTGAATAATAAAAGTAATATATCGAAAAAACCAAAGGTAAAAACATAAAATTTAAAATGCAATAAATTTACCTTTCATAATTTTGTCTTTATGTCCTTGTATGCGAAAACAATCACGATAACGGAATAATCTATACAAAATATAGGCATCTCTGATTTTTACTTGGTAGGGACCTTTATGTTCAAATTTATAAAACACATCTTCAAAATTTGGACTTTTTTTCCTATACAATTTCAATTTTTTGACATTTACAACCGCTATTTATAATGTTAAACGTTAGAAGAAAATAAATCTTTCCTTGCATATTTTTGTTTAAAGGTCATTCACCTAGGAAAAAAGTAGATTTTATCAAATATTTTTCTACAAAGATTTTTTTGTTGCAACGAAACGTTTTATAAAACAATAAATACAGGTGGTATATATGTTGCGCCCGATCTTGAATTTTGCTCAATTTTTAATCAGGCGCCCGATTTTGAAAGAAATTAGATCTGGCGCCCGATTATGAATAGGTCGCTCAATCTTGAGAAATGCAAAATCGAAGTACCAAAATTAAATTATCACTGATTTAAAGGGGGAGTCCAGATTAGAGTCGGGTAGAAAAAATTTTTAAATTTTTTTAACAAGTGACCCTTTAGGGGTAATTTTATGCGAGAAGTCGATTTCGCGCATCGAAAAATTCGGAAAAATTTTCTGGGGGTCAAAAAATGGAAAAAATTGCGTCAAAATTAGGAGTTATAAGTTTTAACCCAACAAAATCATTTTTAGAGGTAAATTTGTGCGAGGAATCGATTGCACGCATCGAAAAATCTGAAAAAATTTTTAGGGGGTCAAAAACCCCCAAAAATAGTTTTGTTGGGGTTAAAACTTACAAACCCTAATTTTGACGCATTTCTTCAATTTTTTGACCCCCGAAAAATTTTTTCAGAATTTTTCGATGCGCTCAATCGATTTCTCGCATAAAATTACCCCCAATAAGGTCATTTTTACAATAAAAATTTTGTTTCTCCCAAATGGTCGCAAAATGCACCCCTCCCCCCCCTTTAAAGGGGGAGGGTAAAATTGCGGTACGTTGAAGGCCAAAAAAAATCTGTTTTTAAATTTTTGCAAAAAATGACCCTACTACCCCTAATTTTATGCAAAAAATCTATTGCGCGCATTCTTAAAGCTTTAAAAAAAATTATTCGTTTTGTTTATTATATGTATTTGTTAATTACCTGTTGATTTATTGTTGAAATAAAATTGCGCTTGAAAAATATTGTTTTGAAATTGATTGTATTGAAAAAAAGTATTTTGACCAGTGACGTATCTAAAAAATTCGGAGGTGGAGCCTTGATCCTGTATATATGATTATTTTCGCGATTTTCGAATTTTTCAAAAAATCGCCTTGTTCCCCCAAGGTGATTATTTTTGATATTTTCCGTAAAGGCAAAAACCAGCGCTGCAGGCAAAAATTTTTTTGAGAAATCTTGTTTTATAGCTGAAAATGCTTAGAAAGTGAAAATTATTGGTGAAATATTGAAAATTTTGATCATTTTTGGTGCCCCCCTTAAATACGTCACTAAATTTCATATAGTGACCCCTTTCAGGTGGTGTCACTATATGGAAGTTTGACTGTAGTACCTAAAATTGTTGTGTTGAGTTGAATTAATTTTGTTGAAATAAAATATTTTTATTATTGCTTTGAAAAAATAATGTGTTTCGACACTTTTTTACTTCAGCTATAACGAATCATTGTATTTTTCTTTAAAAATTCCATATTGTGTTATCCCCCCTCCCCAATTCCATATAGTGACCTCCTTCCCTTTGGGGTGTCACCAGAGACCGAAAGGGGCCGGTCCCGGGGCCGACATCAGCTGGGGCCGGCGGGGGCCCTAGGGGGCTTATGGGGGCCGCAAACGCAGAAGGTCATTTCAATAAGTTTTTTCTCTTTGATAAGTTCGACAGAAAGACAGACAACATTAAAATTTTTATTTTTTTGATAAGTTCCAACAACAAGTTAGCTACATTGAAATTTTTATTTATTTTTGAACTAAAAAATTTTAATTGAAAAAAATTTCTAAAATAATTTTAATTGAATTAATTGAATTGATTTTCATAGTTTTTACAAAAATAACATTTTTACAAATAAAAATTTACATATTTACCCAAAAAACTTTTTACCTAAAAAATAAATAAAAATTTCAATGTAGCTAACTTGTTGTCGGAACTTATCAAAAAAATAAAAATTTTAATGTTGTCTGTCTTTCTGTCGAACTTATCAAAGAGAAAAAACTTATTGAAATGACCTTCTGCGTTTGCGGCCCCCATAAGCCCCCTAGGGCCCCAGCTGATGTCGGGGCCGGCCCCCAGGGGGCTTTCGGTGGCCGGCCCCGGGGCCTCGGCCCCTTTTTCGGACTCTGGATCTAACTGACTTCGAAAAGACATTTCCTAATCTTTTACTGAAGCAAAAACATGAATCAGAATTTTCGTTTCAATAACCCAAAACAATGTTTAAATTGGATAATTTTGATGACATTTTGTTCGTCTCATTTAGCTATAAAAATTGCTACAATGTTCATTTTATAAAAATTTTAAAAATTGATGAAAAAATCGATTTTTCCTCAAAAATTCAAAAAAGTTTGTATATTACAACGAAGAGCTTGTACATAAATTCAAAATTTCAAACGCAATTATCTCAAAAACTACAACGATTCAGAACATGCCGTAAAAACAAAAAATGCTCCATTTTTCATAATCTTTCCGAATATATCATTTTTTCATATGATTGTAACTTACTGGACTGATCCTTTAAACGTCTCGAACAGGTGGTTCGAGAGATTAAACGTCTTGAATTGCTATTCGAGATGTTTAGCTTCTCGAACCACCTGTTTGAGATGTTTAGTGCGCAGCCTAAATAATTTACGCCATACATATATGGAAAATATAAGTGGATCTTTGAGAATCTGGACGATTTGAGCACTGCCATTTATAACTCAACTACTATAAAAAGTTACCCTACATCTGACAAATTTTTAGCCCGGATGTGGATGCATGGCACCCCATCAAGCATAAATCTAACCGTTGATGATGGTCGGACCTCACAGATGACCAATGGCTCTTCCATGGTTCAACCTATACCTGTTATGATCCAACCTATGTTTTCTCCAACAATGGTAAAAATGGGAAAATACGATGGCGATATTATTTTTTAATAAAAATTAGGGGGTTACCTCCTAAAAATTGAAAAATATGCGAATTTCAAAAATGGCTCCAAATCGGTTAATTTTTGCATTCGGGGTTTTTGATTAAAGAATATACGATAATGTATTTTTTTTTTAAATTTTATAAAAATTAGGGGGTTACCCCCTAAAAATTGAAAAATATGCGAATTTCACAAATGTCTCCAATCAGCTAATTTTTTTGTACTCAGGGTCAAAGTTATCTTTTGCAACGTAATCGTCTGTAACGTCGTTTACGACGTCGATATCTGTAAAATTGGCGTAATATCGGTGCGTGAAGCGTGCGTCGGGCTAGTTTTTTATATAATTTTAAGGGAGTTTGCTCATACAACTTTTCATGATTCGCGATTTTCATCATGAAAATAAAAAATTCAACCCTGTTGCGATCGAACCCGGGTCAATAACTCGAATGCTCCGCGTCTTAGCCATCTGATCATGCGCACAATGCTTTGTTGAAACTTGAACCTCGTCTTAAAACTGAATTGATCATTTTATGCAAAAAAATTTTCATTCAAAAAATTTTAGATGATGTATACACCAAGTCAAATGAACCAATCATATGAAGCTAGAACGCCTGAGAATTTTGGGTTTGATTTTTGACTTTTTTTCAATCCTGTTACACACCTAAAAAGTACACCAAGGTTACCCAAAATCAATAATTTTCAAATGTCATTTAAGATTTAAAACCGCACTTTAATCTATAAAATAATTCCAAGAATTTTTATGCAGCGGCTGATAAAATTAATCAATACCATGTTAAAAGGTGATAACTAGCCCTAGTGTTTGGGTGTGTGCAATATTATTACGCATTTGAAAATTTTATTGCTTTATGCATTTGTTGACTTTAAAAGAAGCGGCTTAAATGTGTTGCTTTTTGACTTTTACATTTTAGGATGCAACTACAAAATGGGGCGCATGAAAATGGGACATCAAATGGTGAGCCTAGAAAAGCTCATGTAACAGAAAGGTAAAATTTACATTTTTTGACGCATTCCATGCATATATTTGTATTGTTTTTGTGGGTTCCTACACCCATTTTTTAAGATTTTTGTTCATTATCGCACATAGAAAAAAGGCCAGGAAACGAATAAGTGACTTTTGGTAGATCTCTTTTTTCCAGATAAATTTTTCTCAAAAATTGTACATTTATTTTTTTACTTTTCGCTTTAATAGAAGTAATTAGAAACTCACATTTATCTTCTTGTATTGTGTTTCTAATTTTTTTGGCAGGGGTTGGGAATCGAACTTGCAAGCTATTTATATAAACCAAGGGTCTTAGCCACTTGGCCATGAGGGTAACTTCTTACACATCGATAAAATTGCATTATCATCTTACGTTATAACATGGTATAGGGTTAAAAAAATTTATTTTTTTATTTTTTAAATTTTTTATCAAGAGCGAAATCTTTTGGATCCTACTGGGAATCGAACTTGAGAGCAATTTCTACGAGCCGACAGTCTTCGCCACTCGGCCATGAGGGCTTCTTAATCGACATTATTAAATTGTTAATTTAAAATTACTTCTAGATATGCAAATGTCCTTTTTGCACCTCATGAACAACCAAAATCGCCTGTCCAAGTTTCCTCAAATATCAAAAAGACTGCTAAAGAGGCGAGGTCAAAAAGTCCAGTGCTATATTCAGCAACTGAAACAAACGGTCGTTATGTAAGTCCTCCATCGGCTGAAACAAACGGTCGTTATGCAAGCCCTCTGTCGGCTGAAACAAATCGTTATGTAAGCCCTCCACCGATGAGACCATATCAACTAAAACAGTTCCAAAATGGTCAGTCTCAAGCTCAACCTCAAGAAAATGGAAATCATCAATACCAAACTTCATATAAAGAAACACCCGTCTACAATAGAGAACCTCCAGATTTTTATGAGAAGCTCGAGAAGATTTACTCGCCTCAACTTCCGCCAAAACAGCAGCAGCCGGCTTATAGAGAGGCACCTAGACCATATAAGGAACCGGAGAAGGTATATTCTCCTCCACAACCAGAGAAAATTTATTCACCACAACCAGTAAGATCACCAGAAAAAAAGGTAAGCCTAAAGTCTATTTCACGGAGAGGTTCCAAAAGCATAGCCTAGTGGATAGCATCATAGACTTTGAGTTTTAAGACCCGGGTTCAATCCCGCTCGGAGCCAAATCATTTTGCATCGGCCAAAATTGATGAAAATTTTTTGCCTATGGGTAGTTTTATGCGAAAAACACGATGGTGATATTATTTTTTCATGAAAATTTTTGTAAAAAATAGAAAAATCAATTTTTTAGAAATGTGCGCAATCGATTCCCCACATAAACAATCACCTAGAAAGCCAATTTTTATGCGAAAATTCAAATTTTAGTTTATTTTCGCTTTAATATATCTGTTACCGTTTTATGTGCAAATCAGTTTTATTTGATAAAACTAGTTTTATCTAAAAGGCTTAAGCTTAAGGCTTAAGCCTAGGCTTGGGCTTGGGCTTAAGCCTAACACTAGGCCTAAGTCCTTGTTTAGACTTAGGCTCAAGCTTAGGCCTAAGCCTAGGGTTAAGCTTAAGCCTAAGTCCAAGCCTAGGTTGAAGCTTAGGCTTAGGCTTTTATCTGAAAACTGATTTTCAGATAAAACGGTAACATATCCACCCCTTCCCTGAATCAGGGTCAAGAAAATGTTTTCATTCTTCAAGAATGTTCACAATCGATTCCCCCAATTAGAAAACTCCTTAGATAACCGGTTTCCGTGAAAATTCAAATTTTAGTTCATTTTCGCTTCAATATATCCACTCTTTCCCTGAATCAAGGTCAAGAGAACGTTTTCCGGAATATCTTAATCGACTTCCCGCATAAAATTACGCATATAGGGATCAGTTTTAGGAAAAAAATTTTCTGACCCCAATTCATGTAAAAAACTTTTGGAACATCCCAATATTTTTCATTTGCAGGAAATTGGAAGCCCACTCGGTCTCCGACGCATTCCAAAAGAAAACTATATGGAGCCTGTTGTAAAAGGTGAAATTCTTAACGCAAAACATTTTAATCCACAAAAATTACCCATCCCACTAGATGAAGAAGAATCTAGATTGGCTAAGCGTCAAGCTGCCTACAAGCTGGCAGAAAAGGCTCAAGTAAAATTTTTGAGCCTAGTTTTTTACACAGAGTCTTTATTTTTTAGTACATGCCTCCGCCGATTACCAAAACTATATTTGAAAGGTCCCCTCAGAGTAGAAATCCTCCCGCCTCAGTTGAAAAGATAGAAGAGGAAAGAGAAAGTACACAGCATAGATCGAGAAGCCCAGAAATGAAGGTTGTACCAAGTGCTAGAAGTCAATCGCCTCCAAAGCCTAGAACTCAAGTAATAATAATATCGCTTCAGATCTTCCCCTTCGTGCCCTGATTCAGGGTCAGTGAAAAAATTTTGAATTTTTATGTCAAATTTTCTTGTGGACCCTTGTATGTTGTGGGGTTGGGATGTGGTAGAACAAATAGAAAGGTTTATTAACACTCTTTCAAAGTTCCGGTTTATTTGAGTGTTTTGGACCATGCTTAACAACTCCCACAAATTTTTTTCAAAAAAGTTTTCTATGAGTATAAAAGAAACAATTCATGTTAAATTATAAGCAAAATTAAAAATCCGTGCTTTATCGAGAGCTTGGCTCAGTGGTAGTACTCCCAACTTCGAGTCCAATAATACAGGGTTCGAATCCCACCTATGTTGAATTGATTTTGGAGCAAAATCAATTCGAGTTGGATTTGAATCCTGTACTATTGGGCTGGTGCTTTTTAAAAAAAGTTTCCTTAATGCCCAAAAATGATGGAAAACCCCCCAAAATCACAACTTTTAGCCAGAGCCTAAGAAACAAATTAGCGAATGGGTCTATGATTGTGATGCAACTTTGGGCAACGTTCAAATTCGCAGTAAAGGAGGCTATGAAGAAACTAATGGAACTACTCCTACACCCACTCAAAATGTACCTATACTGCCAGGTAAAACGGAAAAAATCCATCCCTAGATTCCTCGAATAAATTTTAGAACATAAAAAGCCTCAGGCTTCCCCTCCACCAGAAACTCAACCAGCCGAAAAACAACCTCCTGCTGTAGTGTTCTCTAGACAACCATGGGAGATTACTATTAGGAAAGAAGTAAGCATAGACAACAAATATATAGGGAATTTTCCAAAAAGATACAATGGCGTAGGAGCAAGTTGTTCAAAATTCATCTTTAAAGGGATGGTTCGTTAAATTAAGATTTGTTGGGGGGGGGGTTAGTGGGGTACTTAACTATCTTATTTTGCGGTGTACACCTTTTAATAAACATTTTATTGAAATAAGGCATTATAGTAATAAAAATGTCTCAAAATAAATCTCAAATATCTTAAATAGCTTTTTTATGCATCCCTCGTGGTCGTATGGCGGAAAAATCAGGATTATTTAGAACAAATCTTTATTTTCCTTATCTTCAAGTCATAAAAGGCTATCTTAATTTGTCAAAGAAACCCCAATCCACTTAGGTTTTGCCTTGACAACTTTTTTGTTTCGATAAAAATAATTTTTGACCCAGGGGTCGAACCCTCTATGATCAAGATAAAATTTTGCACCACTTGCTCCGTCGCCACCAGTAATAAAATTTATCGTATTTTGGATGGGAATGACATACAAACAAATCATAATGTTTTAGGTCTTTTTGCCAGGAGAAAAATTAGAGGATAGCATGGAGATTGACTTGATTTTCTCTCAAATTATTACGGATTGCAAGAATCCTAACCCATATAGAATTCGGTCATATGAAAGAGAGGTTATCAATCAGATTTTATGTAAGTTTAGACAAAAAGTTTCTACAATGGACCATTTATGAGGAATACCCCCAACCAGCCAAACTTCTCGAGGGAAGAGCCAGTGACGTAGCACGGTGGAGGAGGGGGGGGGGGTTGGGATACGTAACCAATTTGGATGGAGTTACGCGCAGTGCGCAAGCAAAATTTTTGCAAATTAAAAAATCCTAATGATTCCCTATTGCGATTTTTCACCAAAATTGTCCAAATTTTCCCCATTTTTTTAACAAAAATGTCTAAATTTCGGCAACTTTTTTTCCGACCCGACTGGTCCTTTAACATCAAAACTTTTTAGATGAGAATCGCATTCCCAAAAACTCCCTCGAACGTCCTTATGAAATCCCCATGGATTGTAAACTCCAAGTTATTAACACAGCCCGTCGCTGGCCCCTCTATTTCTCACGTTTATATGCAGTCATAGAAGAGCGATTGAATGAACGTGTCTTCATGCTGCTTGGGATTAGCGAAACCGGTGTTCGGCTAATAGCAAGAAACTTGGAAAATGCACAAGATCCTCTGATTATTCAAGATCATTTTGAGTAGGATAAAACAAAAGAAGGGAAGAAAAAATAAATTTTGGATTTTTTCAGATTTGTGGATATAGCCGATATTATTGTAGAAGGTACGAAGACGGTTACAATTGTTACTAGGCGAAATACTAGAATTATTATGTCAAGTCCACAAGCGGCTAGTATTAAATTGTTCATTGAAAGATTCTTGAGTGGCAAGCCAAAGGTTATACTTACTACACGGCGTACCGAAATTCCGAAAAGGCAGAGTTAAAACTAAAGCAATGGTCAAAATTTTTTTTAAATGTCACCAATCGACTTAGCTTGCTGAGCGCTCCAAAACGAGTACCATATCATGGGGTTTTGGAGATTTGACCCATGGCCTAGTGACTAAAGTGACAGGTTTGCAGTTTATAGACTCGGGTACGAATCCCGCTTCAAATTTAAAGTTGTTCAAATTCCATGAAAATTTTTGCATAGCTCTATTTTGGCCTCTAAAACACTTTGAATCAATTTTTGGCCATTACATACTTGCTGGAGATGTATAGTAATAATGATTTTAACGCTGTTAAAATCTACCTTACTATACAGCTCCAGCAAGTATTTATGGACCAAAAAATGATAACAAAGTGTTTATAAGCCAAAATAGAGATATCAAAAATTTTCATGGAATTTGGGCAACGTTAGATTTGAAGCGGGATTCGAACCCGAGTCTATAAACTGCAAGCCTGTCACTTTAGCCACTCGGTCATGGGTCAAATCTCCAAAACCCCATGATATGGTACTCGTTTCGAAGCACTCGGCGAGCTGAGTCGATTGGTGACATTTAAAAAAAATTTTGACCCTTGCCTTTAACCTTTTCGGAATTTTGGTACACCGTGACTATGTCCCTTATACCCTACAAATTTTCTATCAATACCTTACATTTTTGAAATTTAAATTTGCATTCATGTTTTCGTTGTAATACACAAACTTTTAAAAATTTTTTGCGGAAAAATCGATTTTTGCGTCGGTTTTTTCAATTTTCATAAAATGAACATTGTAGAACTTTTTTATAGCTAAATGAGACGGACAAAATTTGAAAATTGTTTTGGGTTATTGAAACGAAAACCCTGATTCATGTTTTCGTTTCAATAACCCAAACCAATTTCCAAATTGGATGATTTTGGTATTATTTTGTTTGTCTCATTTAGTTATAAAAAATACTACAATGTTCATTTTATAAAATTTTAGAAAATTGATGCAAAAATCGATTTTTCCACAAAAAGTTTGTGTATTACAACGAAAACATGAGCGCAAATTCAAATTTCAATCGCAACTATCTCAAAAACTACAACAATTCAGAGGGTGACGTAAAAACAAAAAATGCTTCATTTGTCATGAACTTTACGAATATATAATTTTTGCATATTGTTTTTTCCGAGTGGACTACTACATAATAGAGCTACTACACAATAGAGGGCTACCCACGTAAAAAATTTTTCGAACATTTTTTTCTAGAAATGACCTCTCTAAGGGGTAAAAACATGCGGGGAATTCGAATTTGACATTTTCAAAGAGAAAAAACGCTTCCCTGATTCAAGGAAGATGTATTTTTATTGAAGCAAAAAGTCGCAAAATGCAATTTTTTGCCTAAAAACAACGACTTCGTGTCGATGTACAGCTTTTCTTGAATTCAAGGAATTTTTTCAAATTCAGATTCCCCGTACATTTTTACCCCAAAAGGGGTTGGTTTTAGGCAAAAAGCGCATTTTTGCGACTTTTCGCTTCAATACGCTTTCCTTGAATCAGGGAATGCTCCACTACTGTGTGTAGCTTCAAAAATTGCTATTTTTTAGTGTACCCTGTACATTTTTAAAAATTTAGCAACGAACCCACGTAATTGCTCTATCCGACTACATCACGAAAGAACCTAACCTCCTTAGCTTCTATAA
>JAQGBS010001828.1:0-14552 GCA_034698545.1 Acrobeloides obliquus
CGATTGAACTATCATTTGTATACTAGCCACAGCCATAATTACACTCACAATAATCTAAACAAACAAATATTTATTATAATTAATGAGCCCTACTAAAGCAAGTGGCTCTAATCTTGTCCTACCACGTGGATAACTGTAAGGGTTTCGATTTTGTATTGCTCTGGAGGTTAGCCTAAACAGAAAAAAGATCGATTCATTAAAAAATGACTAACCAGATAACAACTCCTGAAGTTATATCAACTAAAGAATCAACCAATGATGAGATAATTGATAGAGAACCAGATAAGTAAGATGCAACACATTTGGCAATTGTAAGGGTGATATTGACCAGTAATGTGATAAAAGCCAATCGTCGTGCTGCCGATCCTGGTTCATCAGTTTCCTTTTCTTTGGCTTCAACACTAGAAAACATAAATTATAAATTAAATCGGTTATTTTATTTAAAATAATAAACCTACCTTTTTCTTAAAGTGACCCTTGGTGTTGATAAAATATATTCAGGGCTAAAAATAAATTTTAAAGATTTGTGATCAAGCCCAGTCAAATTGGCAATTTGATAGTTGATAGTCAAAAATGAGGCAAAAACAAAATGACGTACCCGGGAATCGAACCCTCGACCTTCTGGCTGCTAGTCTAAAACGCTAACCACTACACCATCACCACATGGTGCAGTGGCAAGGTGAAGAAAATCGACCACATGGTGTAGTGGTAAGCGCGTTAAACTAGCAGCCAGAAGGTCGAGGGTTCGATTCCCAAACGCATCACTTTGTTTTTGTCCTCAATTTTTGTTGACTATCAACTCTCCACTGTTAAATAATTTTTATGTACGGTTTTTTGCATGTGTTAGAGGGACTAAAGCTTTGTATCTTCATACAAAAATTAAATTTCTAACATTTCTTAAGGTAAAGAAAATCGACTTTGAAAACTTCAAAGTAATTTTTGGCAACGTTAGGATCAGCGGATTTCGAAAATTTTTATCAGCACTTATTCGGCTATTGTTCAGCTACAATTTAAAAAAAGACCGCACAGAAATTCGTTAGAGGGGTTGCGAGAACGACTAAAAACATTAATGTTGCAGACCAAAATGAACGCTCTGTACAGTCCAAAAACGTTAAAAATGGGTGTAGGAACCCCCAAAAACAAAACAAACATATGCATTCCCTCGGGGGATGCGTTAAATGGAAGAGAAAACTTTACGTTGCTCATAATATTTAAAAAATAAAAACCTTGTAAAATAAACTTGTTGACAAGTACTCACTGATTATCTATTTTCATTTCATCCTCTTTTTCTATGACTTCCAAATTTCGCTTTTTCTTATTAGGCTTCAAACTATTCCTCTTGGTTTGAAAATCCTAAAAAAATAGATACAGGTAAGCCAAAAAAAGTGGATTTTTGTGATTTTTTGGGACCCGAAAATGTATTGTTCTAAAAATGACCCCTCTAGCAGGGTTCTAAAAATGACCCCTCTAGCACTTCAAATTTCCAAAAGTAAGATTTCAACTTACAAAAGTAAGAAAAAGTAAAATTTAGTATTATCGAGAAGTAAGAAAAAATAAGTTGGCATAAAATCAAAAATTTGTATCAACTTTTATAGAAATTTTTATCAACTTCTATTATATAATTTTATGCAAAAAAACAGAAGAACAGTTAAAAAAATAACAAATTAAACATTTTTAGAATATTTTCTACCAGATACGGCAGCAGCTGTTATAAACATTTTTCAACTTATAACATTTTTTCAAGCATTAAAAGTAAGGAAAAGTAATTTAGAGGGTTCAAAAGTAAGGAAATACCTTACAAATGAGAACCCTGTCCTCTAGGGGTAATTTTATGCGGGGAATCGATTGCGCGTATCCCCGAACCCTGAGAATGCTTTCTTGACCCTGATTCAGGGGGAAAATTTGGTTTTTGAAGCAAAAATTGTATTTTTTTCGCATTTTCAAAAATCCAATTTTTTTCTCTGAATCAGGTCCAGGGAAGCATTTTCAGGGTTCGGGAATTCGCGCCGTCGATTCCCCGCTTAAAATTACTCCTAGAAGCATAAAATTAGAAAAATAAATTTCCGAATCTCAAAAAATTACAAAAATCTACTTTTTTTGGCCCACTCTGTACAATATTTAAGAGATACTTTCTTGAGCGTTCAAAGATTGACTTAAACGGTTATTGTCAATTGACATATTTGACAATTGACATCAAACATGTCAATTGACCAGCACAACTATACCTTCGAGTGTTCAAAAAAGCGTCTCTTAAAAAGATTTAAAAATTAAATATCACTTGAATATTTTCACTATCAGTTTTATAACTTTCCAATAAATTATTTTGTCGTTCATAATATTCTTTAACTTTTTTATTGCTGCATTTTCCGATTATTGGTAAATGAGTGTCTTTGCATGGCTCAGAATGAACCAAAAGAGGATCATTGATATCAATTGAAGTTTGTTCTTTATTTTTGGCCATTTGGTCACTATTAGTCTGAAATTACCTTTTTTTAACCCGTTTTTGCCCATAAATATTTCAAAAAATTGGCATTTTTTAAAAAATGACTCAAAAAGCAAAAATGTCTATAATCAATATTGCACCAAAAATAAAAGTTAGAGAGCGATAAATTTACTACAGAATAAGCACAAAATCAGCGTCGTATGAATTAGGATCGAAATTTTATACCACCAAGAAAGTGGTAAAAGTTTTGAAATTTTGGATTTTTCACTATACTTTAGTCTATAATAATTACTTACTGAATAATGCTAAAATATACTAATAAGCATATAAAAGCCAAAATGAAAACAACAAAAAGATTAGTATCAAAATAAAAAACACGAAAAAAGAACAACGAAATTTTTTATAAAAATCAAAATATTGGGTTGTTTCATAAGTTCTTGCGGCTCAACAAATACAACTAAAATCAACATTTTTTCAGCATTCATGTTCAGCGCCTAAAAAAACCCTAAGAAGGTCGAAAATTTCGTCAAAAATTGACTTATATAGCCAAATATCAATAGTTTAAAATAAGGATACATCTTTGAGAGCCAAATTCTTTTAAAAGTTTGAGTATTGACACGAAAACATGAGTTATGCTTAAAAAGACTGTTTGGATCGTATTCGTCATACATCCTTGCTTACTACTGAAAAAAAATTTCATCGAAAACGAGCGAAAAATGCTGATTTCAGTTGTATTTTTTGAGCCGCAACAGCTTATGAAACAACCCAATATTTTTGTTTCGGAAATGACAAAATCGATCAATCGATTTTTGACATTCATTTTATGAAATTATTGCAGCAATTTTTTTATTATTGAATTCTTCATTACTTCCTCTTATGCTATATAAAAGAATGTATATCAAAATGTAAAAAATTACAAAGAGGAAATATAATAGATTATTTATGTAGACAAGTCTACATATGGGCAAAAACGGGTTAATATGCAAATAAAGAATTTCTTGGCTACATAAATTGAATATTTTCACATAACAAAATTTAAAACTCGAAATTTTTTTGAAAATAGCCTTTTTTAGGCTGAAAATGCTTAGAAAATTACGATTTTTGTTAAATAAATTGGAAAAATTGTGACATTTTTTATGACAAAATCATATTTTTTTCGAAAATTTTTTAATTTTTCGGTCCTCAGGGTGTTCCTCAATACCCATATTAATAAAAATTAACAATTTGAAAAAAATTTTATACCATTTTATTGAAAAAATGATATTTTTGAAAATTTTTTACAAAAATTAAACAATCATAAGGGGACTCTAATGCAGTTTTTGGCTGACCTAAACATAAGAGAGGACCAAGGGGACATTTTTTCATTTTTCCAGATTTTGGGAGACGAAACCGAAACTTTGGGGTCGAAACTCTGGTTTCGACGCATCACTAGTATCCAGACCCCCAATGATGGGGGGCGACCCCCCTCCTAAATTAGATTTCCCCCCAAAAAATCGAAAAATCTAAAGGGGACCCTTATATACCTTATTTTTACTAGCCTTCGGCAGGGGAGGGGTGTGCGGTAGCCCCCTATAAATACGCCTATATCTAAGGCCCTGATCCAAGGATTACCGAAGATGTCGGTTAATCCGCCGATATGTGTAAAAATAATAACACGCTTAAAATTTTTTCTTGTCGGCCAAACGATTAGATTTTATTTATAAAAAAAATAGCGAAAAAACTATTTGAAATGACCGAGAAATTGTCTATTATTTGAGTTAAAATAATTTATGGAGCATCCAAATACAAAATAAATAACAAGGTAAAACATTGTGAAACCGCCGCCTATATTTAATTTCTTGAACATTAAAATTTCCTCTTCCATTCGTCATCCATCTCTTCTTTCCGGCGCGAATGAGACAACAGTGCGCTAGGTGTTGATAGCCTAAGCATGAGTAAGTCGGGTAGAAATGACGAAAACATTTATCGATTACCTTCAATGTTGAAAGCATACAAAAATTTTCGATTACCTTTTTTTAGTTTTAGCGTATTGTTCATCTAAAAATGTCTCTAAAAAATAACTATTAAAGTAGCCTTAATAATTATTTTTTAGAGCGAATATGTTAACGCTTTAAAAATCTACCATTTTTGCTCTGGATCTGGACCACGAATCTGGGCCCAAAAATAAAGTTTTTCAAAATTGGTCTAAAATGATCAGAAATTGTTGGCCATAGCCCAAAGCGGTAAAACAACTCATTTTTTGGCAAAAAGAAATAAGTTAACATAGGTTTTGAGATTTTGCTACGCTAAAAATACCGAAAAATCACCATTTTTCATGAATAAATTAGCCTTAACTCAAAAAATCCTGTACTAACATACCAAACCCAATATACCAAGATATTCCCGGGAGTCTGGGCTACAAATTTTCCAATAACTGTCCTTGACAAAAATCCCCGTAACCGGGTCAAAAATGCTGATCTTTGCCAAAAACCCGATCGAAAAATCGAGGCATGCTCAAAGATTGGGGTATAACTTTTTATTGAAGCGAAAACGTGCTATAGGTGTCTGTATAAAAGTTGTAGGGCAGATTCTCAGGTTTCAAATGAGTGGCCAACGAACTCTCAATTCAATTCCTACGAGGAGTTATGAGCCTAACAAGACAAATGACGGTTTCAGCAATAGAGGTTCAGTAATTCGAATTTTTGACTATATAAAACACGTTTTAAAATTTTTTTCTTGTGTGCATCTGAAAGAGCATCGAAAAATACAATAGAATATACACCTCTACAAGGCCGTCTTCCGACTGTTAATAATTTATAAAAAAGATAATATTATTTGTGGTCGATTAGATTCCAATTTTCCATTCTCATTATTTTTAATCGACCTGGTTATGGAAGATTAGTTGGATAAACATATTTAAAACAACATAAAAATATATATCGAGTTAAGCGTTTCTGTACCTTCAATATAAGAAGATTATTTTGTTCCGATTAGGTGTTGAAAATGGATGCGCCATAATCGAGAAGGGGGTTTATATTAACATTGAACATTTTGGCAAGAAATTTAGGAACTACTGAACTGGGGGAGGGCACTTAACGTGATCCCCAAGGCCGAGTTATATCGAAAATTTAAACCGCAACACAATCCCCTAGGGGTAAAAATTGGCGCGAAACACGCTGGCGCCATTATTTTCAAATCAAAACCCCTGAGTACAAAAAATTAGCCAGTTTGGAAACATCTTTGAATATATTTTTCAATTTTTAGAGGGTAACCCCCTAATTTTTTTATTTACATACAATAATAAATGAAAAAGTACCATTTAGTTTGAATGCAATCCAAAAGCAATATTTATACTTCCGTCGCAATTGTGTTTACAGTGAAAAAAATTTTCCACGTGAAATAGCTGTGTCGCGCGACAGCCAATCGCGTCCATACATAGATAGAGGGCACTAATTAATGCCCCCACACAAAAGACTGCAAAAACATAAGACCCCTCACGCACAGTTTCCAAAATGAATGTCTCCTTTCTCCATGTATGATTGCGTCGCATGTCCAACACTATAACGTGTCAACACTATGCCCTTTTCAAGTTCGAGTATCCAAGAAAACGTCTCTTAATAAGAAAGTATAGGAAAATTGAATTCCATGAAATTGAATTATAAGAAAATTGTGTACAACAATGCTAAACATGCAACTACAAACCAAGTGATCATGTGAAAACGATTTAGTTTTAAAGTCCATCATTTTCCTGCATAAAGTGCATTACTCTATACGATGTCTTCGAGCGATGAAGTTGGTTCTAATTTATCAGTTTCAAATGTTAGTCAAGAATTAAATGCATCGCCAGAAATTCGTATTTTTGGTGCCACTACTTATGCAATTTTCAGTATTATAAGCATTAGCCTAAATTGTCTTTTGTTGTTGATACTCTTTCGGGTAAATTTATTTTGTTCCTTTTAAGCTTGGTTTTCTTTTATAAAAATTAAAAAATTGAAAATCAGGGTTTTGTCGGGAATTCAAATTCTAAACTAATTCCCAAAAATAGCAAACTTCAAACGCGATTATCTCGACAACGGTAACGATTCAGAATTTACTGTAAAAACAAAAAATGCTCCATTTTTCATGAATTTTCCGAATATATATAAATTATGGCAAATTTCGCTAATCTACAATTTTGGGCACATGTGTACCCCCACCCCACACAGAAAGGCCCAAAAATGACCTTTCTTTCTCCCTTTACATCACTCCTACCCTCACGCAAAAAGATAGCTAAAAGATACCTCCCGTTTTCTGTTTGAGACGGTCTGGGTTCGTCGCTTTCAATTTCGGCTATAAAAACAAATGAGTAGGTAATAAAAGCTATAAAAACACTTCCTTGACCCTGATTCAGGGAAAGGATACGTATTTACGTAAATAAATTGATTTTCGCTTCAATACACCCACCCCATTCCCTGAATCAGGGTCAAGGAAGCGTTTTCATGCTTCGGAAATGCGCAGAATCGATTTCTTGCATAAAATTACCCCTAGAAACGTATTTTACCAAAATTTTCAAAAAATTTTTTTCGAGATCCTGCTATGATTGTTACCCCTCCTTTAAAATATCTCGAATTCGGGGGATCACTATTATAAGGTTCGCCTAATCGGCCGGAGGTGTCATTATACGGGGTTTGATTGTAGTTTCCAAAATTGGCACTCACCCATTTTCATATATGTATCCTACAATATACATTCTAGGGACATAAAGAATTCAAAAAATATGCGTTTTACATGATAGTCTGGCAACATGTAATTTGTGATTTATTGGCAACGACTGCACAGATTATAGTAGTTGTACCTATGACATATGCTGAAAATAACGTATGTTTTATTTTTATCAATATGCAAGAAAATTTAGATCTATGGTAGCCCTATGGTTGTCTCGATTATAGGAGCCTTCAATACATTCGGATATTATGGTGTCGTCAATTTTTCGTTTTTAATAACATTAAATAGATTCACGGTTTTTATTTTTCCTAGACTTAATTCTCTGATCTTCGAACGACCTGGAATTTATTGGTAAAATTTGTTATAATAAAAATTATTATAAAAAATTAAAAAATAGGATGATTGCGATTGTATGGTGCTATGTAATATTTCTAGTGCTCACAAATAACTTCTCAAATGGTTGTCTAAAGAACTTTTCGACAACTGGTAAGTTTCATGAATTATTCTAGTCGGAGTTTTTAAATTTTTAGGATTTTATTTATATGATGTTTGCGCAAAAAATCAAACAGAATTTGGAAGCTACGTTCAAGATGTAAAGAATTTGGGTATCAAAAAACTAGCTAAAACGGCGCCTATTATTTCTTTTAAAGTTGCGCAGGATTAGGATTTTCTGGAAAAGTTGGAATTGGGATTCACAGGGGGAACAAAAAATCAGCTCTTGAAACGCTAAATAGTCTAGATAAGTCGACCCTTTGAAAACCCCTTAAAAATTGAATTTTGTAATTTTTTAAGGGGTACACAAATTTTTTTCCTGCACACTTACCCCCTACCTACTAACTTTTAAAAAAGGTTGCATGTCAATCCGATTTACTGTTCCGAGATCTTGTGATTATATACGACAGACGGACGAACTGATGGACGGACGAACGGACGGACCGGCGGACGGACGAACGATGAGACAGACGGATACAGAGATTGACTATAGTATTTTCGAACTTTCCCGGTTATCTTTACTTTTAGGTCATCGTTTATACAAATGAATATTTTCCAGTGGTGATGTTGGTAGCATACATATGTATTTTTCTTTACATTAAGATAACTTTGTCCGGAAACATGCACTCCTCATTAAAACGTGATTTTACTCTATTAATACAGGTAAAGTTGTGTTTAAACTGTAGTGTTGTTGAACAACAGTTTAGAAACGCGAAAACTATAGAAAAGGTTTTTGACACACTACATTTTACACTTGTCCAAAACTGTAGTATTAAACTACAGGGTGTTTCAGTGAATTAGCGGGATTTCAAAATTCATTATCTTTTGATAGAAAGAATATTTTCTCATGCGGTTTTCTGCAAAATGCTTATAAACCGTGGGGTTTTCGTGCATATTCAAAGAAATATAAAAAATTTCGATTTTTACTTAGAAAAATTGAAAATACAGAATTTGGGCAATTTTTGAGGTATTTTTGGCCTAGAATCTTTATAAAAATAATTTTAAAAATCCAATAATTTTAAGAATATGCTTGACTTAATCTGGAACGAACGAATTTGGGTTAGACGTTTTTTGAGCTTTTTCTGAAAATCTTTTTTCTTTTTTGAGAAAATGAGATTTAAAGATGCCAGTTTTTAGGCCTAAAATGAAAAAATCCATATAATGCAAAGAAAAATGGATTTTTTTTACAAATTAAGTCTTAAAATTGTGCCTAGTTTAATTTCTAGGCTTTTTTGTGCCTAGTCTAATTTCTAATTTTTAAAATTATGCCTAGTTAAATTTCTAAACAAAATTAAATTTCACAAGAATTTTTAGTCGAAAATGCCTCTAAAATAGCCTAAAATTCGGTATTGTTTAATTTTTCTCAGTAAAAATTGAAATTTTTTATACTTCTTTGAATATGCATGAAAACCCCACGGTTTCTAAGCATTTTGCAAAAAACCGCATGAGAAAATATTTTTTTTTATATAAAGATAATGAATTTTTAAATCCCGCTAATTCACTGAAACACCCTGTACGTTTAAACTGTTGTTACTAACGTTTGAAAACTGAGGTAAAATAAATTGCATAAAATTTTAGTGCTTCTTAATTTGTGTTGTATTAGAAATCGAAAACCTTTCTTATGAACTACCATCAAAGATTTCAATTTCTGGACAATGGGTATTTATAATAAATATAGTTCAAAACTGGCTAGTTATCCTGAATAATACAATTAATTCCATCATTTTATTCATTTTTAACTCCGAAATCCGAGATTCTTTAAGAAAGTTAATGCGAATAAAGGAAAATTCAATTGGCTTTATTTCCAGATAAAAGACCTAAAATTTTAATCACGTTCTCTGGTGTTGTATTTTGTTAAGTTAAATTAAAAAATGCTAATGTACATGTTTGAGAAAATTTTTTCCTTCGTTTTAATACTAGTGCTTTTCAATTTTGATAAAAAATTTGCACTGTCTAAAATTTTGTAGTTGCAGTGCAACCAAAAAATTTTGACCTTCTTGTAAAATTATTTTTTGGCGACCACTATAGACAGTGGCGTACTATCGTCCTAACACAATTCTAGAGATATACGGGGCGATCCACGGGGTTCTTTAAAGCACATTTTTGAAGATATCTTGACTTCCAGACAAGATCTTTCGAAACGGTTTTTTGTAGGTTGTAGGTGGTACAATTCTGAGAACTTTGGTAAGATTTCACAAAATTTGAAAATATGAAGAAAAATTTTTGCATAATTTTACCCCTATATAGGCTGTTTTGGCAAAAAAACGTTTTTTTCAGAGAATAGTCCCTTCTTTGTACTGGTGAAAATTAAAGAACTTGTAATTTTTTGAAAAATCGCAAAATTCCTATTTTTTTTGCTACACCCTGTACAATTATAAACATGATTATATGACGACAATTTTTTTCTTATTGAAATGCAATTAGAATTCAGCTATAACTTAACTCGTTGCCATAGATATAAAAATTGCCATAGAAATAAAAACTAGGTAAAACAAAGCTGTATCCTAATAACCACTTTCTTTGATCTTGCATAAACCATATTTTCCCTTAAGGTTTTATATTTTACACCCACGTTGTTATTTATTTTTTAAATAAATTTATCAATGGCAGAACCACCTCCTAGTTATGAAGCAGCTCATCAACTACCTAACTTTATCCCTGAGCATCTACATAATCAACAAGGAGTTCCTATAGCAAGTTCGAATGCCCCAGGTTATAACTATAAGCCTCCAAATCAGCAATATCCTCAACAAGGGTGTCAATGCCAATGTCAATGTCATTGTGGCCCAAATGAATATGGTCATGCTCCAGGAATGTATCCACAACAAATACAGCCTATTGGAATGCAGCGTAAGTATTGAAAATTTTACAAAAAAAGTCTTTATAAATCAGTACCAGGAGCCGAGCGCTCCACGCTCAGAAGTTGTGACTCCGAGTGACACTCTCGAGCGACGTTATCTATTGTAAAATTGGATTAGTTATTATAGGAAAAAAGGTAAGGGCCAAAATAGATCAAAATTGAATTTTATGATTAGATTACCGGAAGACAAGCGCTCGAAGGGAGGCCAAATTTAGCATTCTTAACCAATAACTTATTTTTACAAACTTTTTTATAGCAGGCGTGGGTGTTCCACAAGTCCCTCAAGCAACTATTGTTACACAATTTGGACCTGAACCTGTAACAATGATATGTCCATATTGCCAAAAACAAATTCTAACACAGATTGAGCATGTAATGGGTGCTCTGTCATGGATAATGGTAATTCTTCTTTAAGACTTTATCAGTGGTGTAACTAGCCCCTTCAACCAGATGTTGCACTCATTAACACCCGGATATTTCACAACAATTTTTTGGAAGAATCAAGACTGTTTTTCACGCTATTACGAATATAAAAAATTTTAAAAAGCCCCGACTGGGGGGTCTAGGATCCCATCTTTGTGTATACCTAGTTAAAAACGTAAGATTTTTTTGTAATTGCCATATCTCCTAATAGGAATTGAATTGAGAGCTCGTTAATCACTCATTGTTGGCCATAGCCCAAAGCGGTATAACAACCCATTTTTGAACAAAAAGAATTAGTTAACATAGGTTTTAGGCGGTTTTAGATGCCTCGAAACGCCAAAAACATAAAAATTGATCATTTCCTTGAATAAAAAGGCCATAATTCGATCAAATTGTTACCAAACAGCCAAACCCAATGTACTAAAATTTTCCTGGGAATCTAGACTGCAAAATGATATAAATCCATTTGATTGAAAACTCGCTCTACAGGATCAAAAAGTCCAATCTGTATCAATACCATGTCAAAAAATCAGGGTATGGCTCAAAGATTGGGGTATAACTTTTTATTGAAATGAAAACTAGCTATAAGTGTTTTGACAATAGTTGTAGGTCAGATTCCCAGCTAGAAAATGAGTGGTTAACGAGCTCTCAATTCAACTCCTACTAGAAGATATAGTAATTAAAAAAATCTTGCGTTTTTAACTAGGTCTAGGACCCCACACAAAGATGGGGTCCTAGACCCCCCAACCGGGAATTTTTATCAAAAATTTGTTCATATTTGTAATCAACGTGAAAAACTGTCTTGATTCTCCCAAAAATTTTTATGAAGTATCAGAGTGTTGAAAAATTTTTACTTATTGCACGGCGCACATAAGAAGGCTCTTTATCTTTTTTCGACTTTTGTCCGATGCAGGGTGTTGCTGTACAAAGAGTACAACAACGTAATTTCGCCACTAGAATTATGTCAAAATGATTTTTTTAGTGTATGGAACTGGGGGCTATATGGTTATTATGTGATGGTAACAAGGTAAGACTAAGACTTTGAAATTTCAAATTATTCGAGTTTTTAGGATGTGGAACATCGTTGCCCAAATTGTAACCATTTCTTGGGAATTTTCAAAAGATTATAATCTTATTAATGAACAGATATAAAAAAGCTTGAAAATAAATAAACCTTAAAAAATAGTTCATGAAAGGTAGTTTACATAAAAATACAAAAAAGTTGCTAGATAGAAGTAAGAGACTACAATTTCTCGTTAGTAAGAAAAAAGTGGCGCTCCATAGCGCTTTTGATTAGAATCCGACCGTTTCAATAACGGACTTTTAATGGAAAACTACAGTTGCGGAAAAAAGTCTTGCTGCCCCCTAAAGGGTGGGGCAAGACTTTTGTCCGCAACTGTATATTTGTGCATCGATTTTTTAAATTTACATAAAATAGTAATATACTCCTATACCCTTTTTTGTAAAAGCTATTTTCGGAGCCCATAAATCATGAAATGCATTTTAACCACAATAGTCCAATCCCAATATTTGTTTAGCTAAAAGTTGTTATAAGACAAAGAAATTTGCCTTTTCAAAGGAAATCAGGGTTACTCTATGGAGGTAACAGATTAATCATTCCGAGATCCACAAAAAAATATTAGAAAATTACGTTTGGATTTATTTTTGCATTTTCAACCACCAATCAGCAACTGAAAGTTCTAGTATTTATACTAGGATTATGATGTAGAAGGACTTCATTGATCAGAGGCGATGTGAAAGTTGCCGGGTTATTTTTGAGCGTTTACAGTCTTCATCAAAGTTTTTATTATTTCTGACATGTCATTTTTAGAATTGATAGTTTGTAGTTTGTCTTATCCAAATAATGACATTAAAAGATTTGTAAAAAGCTAGCTAATTCTTTGAGAACACATAAAAACCGGCATCCTTAGAAAATTCTTCGTTTTGTGGATTGATAATTCCTCTTGATTTGATTCGTGAACTCGCAGGCATCCAGACCCTGCGGTCCGCCGATGATCAAATTCCCGCTGATAGCAGATAGTTATTCAAGACTCTTAAAACTCTAATCACTTCCCGATAATTTAATTTTGGATTAAAAACAAATAATTTGAAGTTTGTTTTTCATACTGATCTGTATAAAAGATTAATTCACTTTTCCAAAATCGAATAAAAATTTTTACTTTTAATTTATTTTAAAAAAAATAAGATTATTATGAAATATTTCTTTATGGGTTGATTATTTTCAATTTTCATATTTTACATTTTTGTTTATGTTTTGTCGAATAAATAATTTTAAAAGATTTTATAATTAAGATACATGATAATTTAAAAGTTGTACAAAAAGTCGATTTTTGTTATAAATGATTAGTAATAGTCGATTTAGAAAATCTAGTAGAAAAGATTTTGAGTAGACATAGTTTGTATGTTTTAATAGTAACATATAATAATTATGGCGTGGATAAGTCCAGGAAAGTAGCCCAAAAGTGTCAAGATGATCTAAAAAATCTTTTAGAGCTTTAGCCATAGTCTTATGTCTCGCCTTAACAGTAGCCCTAGTTCTATATCTTCCCATCTCTAACTCTAATCCTAATCCTAGCCTTTACAAGCCGAATGGACCAACGCATACCATCATATATCACATACAGTAGCAGAAAATAAAAACCAACCAAACATCAAAAATCATATCTTAGCTTAGAGAAAAGCTTTTTCAGCGCGATTTTTTGAGAATAGGGTTTTATATCAAGTTTTATTTCACGTGGGGTGGGGGGGGGGAACTAAAAAAAATAGGGGCAAGGTGTTGGTATTAGCATTAAACTCTAGAGCCAAATCTAGCCATAACTTTAGCCTTAATCCTACTATACGCCTACTCCTACCTTGCATGACAAGGTAGTCCCAAAAGCAAAAAAGGCCAAGGTAGTCCAACGATGTCTAAGTAGTCCCAAAGAATGCCAAGGTAGTCCCAAAGGAAACGTGTCAAGATAGTCCCATAGGAAATATGTCAAGATAGTCCCATAGGGAAAGTGTCAAGGTAGTCCCATAGGAAAAGTGTCAAGGTAGTCCCATAGGAAAAGTGTCAAGGTAGTCCCATAGAAAAAGTGTCAAGGTAGTCCCATGGAGATATGTCAAGGTAGTCCCGTAGGAAAAGTGTCAAGGTAGTCCCAAAGAAATATGTATTTTCCGGGGGACAAAAAATTGAAAAAATACTTCAAAATTATGGGTTATAAATTTTAACCCCAAAAAAATTATTTTTGGGCGTAATTTTATGCGAGGAATCAATTGCGCGCATCGAAAAAATTTTAAAAAATTTTCCGGGGGTCAAAAAATGAAAAAATGCGTCAAAATAAGGGGTTGTAAGTTTTAACCCTAACAAAATTATTTTGGGGGTAATTTTATGCGAGAAATCGATTGCGCGCATCGAAAAAATTTTTAAAAATTTTCCGGGGGTCAAAAAATGAAAAAATGCGTCAAAATTAGGGGTTGTAAATTTTAACCCCAACAAAATTATTTTGGGGGGTAATTTTATGCGAGGAATCAATTGTGCGCATCGAAAAAATTTTTCGGGGTCAAAAAATTATAAAAAATGCGTCAAAATTAGGGGTTATAAGTTTTAACCCCAACAAAATCATTTTTAGAGGTATTTTTGTGCGAGGA
>JAQGBS010001829.1:0-14552 GCA_034698545.1 Acrobeloides obliquus
ATGTTTTTCCAAAATTACAGCACATTATCATTTTTGACTACGAAGACAGGGTTTTTCGGTAAAATTTGTTATGAATTACTAATCAAATAGTTGTTACAAAGGTGAAAGTTCCCGATCACTTTGAATTTTTTTAACAAACAACATATAACAAAACAACAACAAAATTTCCTCCTTTAGCTTCGATACATTTTATTTAATCGTGTCGGGAAGTCATTGACGATCTTGTTCAATCGTTCCACTTGACTTCTTCATTCCAGGAGGTATTGCATAAAATGAAAAGTGTAAAGTGAACAGTACAAAGTTAAACAAAAAATGCACTTTTTTGGTGCATTTTTTTTCTATTTGCACTTTTACTTTTGTGCAATACCCCTCCCCAGGTCTTCACCAGAGCACGCTTCAACAATTCGACTGGCTTGTATGGTTTCGAACACACTTTCAGAATACTTCAACTGTCTTATGTGGCTTCGAACATGCTTCCAGAAAAATACTTCCTTGTTCAATTGCTCCACTGTGATTTGTTCATTTCAGGCCTTCACCAGAGCTCGCTTGATTGCTGATCGAAATTCCGTCATTTTTGCTACAAAAAATAAATGAATATTCACAAATGATTAAATAACAATTCAAAAAAGCGCAAAAAAATTTCTAATATGTTTCATTTGGCTTTTATATGTTTGTGTAATTATAAAATTTCAATAGGGCTGCGCGTTGGCCTGTGGGCGGGGTTTTTAAAAGCTTGCAGGTGGGATCCCGCGGGGTTAAGGTTAAATTTTGTTGATAAAAATTGGTTAAAACAATAAATGCATGTATAAAATCGTTAGTTTTTTCCATGCGTCGATAGGTGATAAAAAATTTTGTAGAATAAACAAGAGTTTTTAAGCAAAAAATGACCCAAAAATTGAAAAATTTGGTTAAAAATTAGGGCTGAGCGTTTTTGAAACCCCGCAGCTGAGGGGTTTTTGAAAAACGCTCAGCCCTATTAAAAATGGTCAAATGTCAATGAAAAACCACTTAAAAACGGTCGATTTTACCAAATTGTCGATAAAAAAAGACATTGCGGGCTTATTCAATTTGCGGGGCGGGGTTGAGGAATTTTCAAAAATGTGCATGCGGATTTTTTCTTTAAAAATGATGCGGGCGAGATCCCGCCCCGCGCGCAGCCCTAAATTTCAAAGTGATCGAAAACTTTTAAATCACCCTGTATAAATAAACACAAAAAAGTTTTAGAGGTGCATGGAAATATTCGGATGTCGTAAAAATGGGCACTGAAGACGACAGAGTAAAACTATCGAAAATCGAGAAGAATGTCATGCCCGACGATCCGACTAACATCCAATATACAAGTGTATGTTGTTGTTTTGAAAAAAGAGTGTATTAAATATTTCTGTTTTAGGGCACAACTGGGAAGCCGAAAGGTAAAAAGAGTCTGCTGTAACACAAAATGTTTCCTTTTAGGCGCTACTTTAACCCATCACAACATTGTGAACAATGCCTACTTTGTTGGTCGCCGAGCTGGATACCATGAAGGGGTCGGTGATTTTGAAAAATCTTGCCTTATAAACAGAGAGATAGAGAAATAGAGACCAGCGGCAGGGGGAGTCTCCCCCTGACCCACGCATTCATGGAATCAAAATTGAGGGGGGACCAACTCATGGACCCCACAGAACATGAGGTGGTCCATAAAAATTGGGTATCAGAAGACTACCTCAAGCTAAAAGTTCCATTTTTTAAAATCCTAGCCGAATTTAACGGCACTAGGAGTTTCCTTACGCTTACGGAAATGCCCTTACGGAATTTCCGGAAATGCCCTTACTGAAATTCCTTTGAGGAAACTCCTTAAGGGCATTTCCGTAAGCAAATTCCGTAAAGACATTTCCGTAAGCGTAAGGAAACCCCTAGTGCCAATTTAACGAGGTGGTGGAGGATCACCTCATCGGGGGTCCCCTCACCTTGCCAACCTATGCTACACTAGGGCCGCCACTAATACGTTCGGACGGCTCTCTAACGGACTTTAGTTCACTAATAACTTCACTAATTGCGTTCGGAAACATCACTAATAGACTCGGACGCGTTCAGAAAAGTTCGAATGAGTTCGGGCGCTCGTCCGAACGTTTCGAACGCGTCAGAACATTTCTGAACGCGTCCGAACGCCTATTAGTGATGTGTCTGAACGTGTTTGACCGGAATTAGTGATAAATTAGTGAAGTCAAAAATTTCCGAACGAATTATAAATTTGACATTTTAGCGAACCATTATTTGCATCCCAAATCCACTTTACCATTGCTTTGGTTGCGTTATGGGCAGTTTGAGTGCGGTAATCCATTTTCAGACCTGTGTTTTTCCAGCACCGGCTTTCGATGCACTCGCCGCCCTCAAGGCTATTCATGAAGAAAAGTAGGCTTCAATTTTAGCAAGACGCTAGAGTAGGAAAAACCGATAAAAATCGTTCAGCTTCGGTCTTTATGACCTTCGGTTTTGGTTTTTTTTATCGGTTTTCCAACCTTTTTGTTTCGGTCGGTTTTTATCTTTCGATCTGTTTTTTAAGCAAAATTTTCGCGATTTTTGTTGTTGAAATTTGCCATTTTTAAGCTGAAAATGCTCAGAAAAAAGGCATTTTTTGATGAAAAATGATGCTTTTTGATTTAAAAAATGAAATTCTGGACATTTTAAGAGAAAATTTGATCATTTTTAATCAAAAATAATTTTTCGGTTTTTTAACCTTAGGTTTCGGTCGGTTTTTTCTTTCAGTTTTTCCAATAAGCATATCCATTTATCGTTTAGATGTACTGCATTATATGGCACTCCGACAATGTACATCGACATGTTGAGTCATTCTGAATATAAAAACTATAACTACAGTTCTATTCGGTCTGGCATCATCGCTGGTGCTCCATGTCCAGCTACTCTCTGTAATAAGCTAGTCCATGAGCTTGGGATGAAGGATCTCCAGGTTAGAAAAGTTGTATCAGACCAAGGAATGGTACTAGTTCGGAATAGAGAACGCACTTTTCGAAAAAAAATTTTTGCTTTTCTTTTTAAGGGTAATTTCAAATTTTTATGAAAATCGAATTTCTAAGAAAAATCGAAAAAAAGAAAGCGTGCAATCGATTTCTCGCATGAAAATACCCCTTATAGGTGATTTTTGAAAAAAAATTTTTTTGAAAATTCTTCGCCAAAAACGCAAAGTACGGTTTTTTTTCTCACCCTGTATAAAATATTTTTGATTGGGTAAAAAATTTATTTCCGAATTCCTAAGGACAGTGTTCGATTTTCTTGCAAAACTTGTTTTTAAGGTATGTTATGGCACAACCGAAACAAGTCCTGTGTCATACATGTCAATTTGTGATGATCCTCCAGAAGAGAGAATTCGTAATGTTGGACATATTATGGATCATCTTGAGGTTAGTCTCTAATAAACAAATTCCACCTTTTTGTTATTTGATGAAATCATTTTAATAAAAGAATTTTTATTGATTCAAGCAAGATTTTTTCAACGAATTTTTTTTATTCATTCAAACTTTGCCTGATTCAATGAAATTTGTGTATTGAAACGATTTCACCGACCTCAAAAACAGACACAAAAAAATTTGACTGATAATTTTAGTCAGTCTTGGTTGATGAGCAAGGAAATGTGGTTGAACGCGGCCAAAAAGGTGAACTTCTTGTACGAGGATACTCAGTTATGCGTAGCTATTGGGACAACGAGGAGCAGACTAAAATGGTCTGTTCATCGGATCGGTGGTATCATACTGGGTAAACCTTTTTTTTCAACAACAAAATTTTCTGTTAATGCTATTTAGTGACATCGGCGTAATGAATGAGAATGGAACGGTTTCAATTGTCGGTCGCTCCAAGGATATGATTGTTCGTGGTGGTGAAAACATCTACCCAACCGAAGTTGAACAGTTCCTCTTTCGACATCCTGACATACAAGATGTTCAAGTACTAATCAAGAAAAAAAATTTGGAACTAGTATTGATTAGGTTCCCATTGAATGTGAAAATTTCGAAAAAAAATTTTTATTTGGAATTTACGCCTATAGGGATAATTTTATGCAGGGAATCTTAATTTCACATTTTCACACAGGCAGTTCGAATTTCACATCGAGACCTGAAAATCTTTCCCCAAGAAAATGCTACAAATTTTTACATGGCGTCTTCTCTTTCTCTTACCAGTGTCGCTTTTTGCTTACACCATGTTTGGAAATGAATATGTGGTTTTGGTCATTCGGATTCTCAGCATAAAATTACTCCTAGAGTCAATTCCAGATAAAAACTTTTCGAAAATTTTCACGTTCAGTGGAATACCTAATCAATACTAGTTCCAAAAATTTTAAACTTTTTAAAATTAGATAATTGGTGTTCCGGATGAACGTTTTGGTGAAGCGGTTTGTGCTTGGATTCGACTTCACCACTCGAGCAAAGTTACCGAAACTGACATTCGCGAATATTGCAAAGGAAAAGTAGGATGCAAATAATATTCGCATGAAGAATTACAAAAAAAATTTAAGATCGCTCACTTCAAAATCCCTAAATATATCCTGTTCAAACAAGATCATGAGTTCCCCAAGACGGTTACTGGAAAAGTGAAAAAATATGAGATGCGGAAAATTACGACATTCGAGCTCGGCCTGGAAAATGTTGCTTCTCATTACAACCAATTGTAACTTTCTATTTGACATAAACATACGAATAAACTGTAGTAAAATTTTTTTACATGTGTCCATAAATTTTACATTAGAATTTTCGGCGCTATTTTGGCTCCTTATACTCCCATTGAACGTGGTCTAAAATCGAAAAATTTTATTTCTCAAAAATGATCCCATACGCAATTGATTTCTCTCATAAATATATGACAAAAATCGGCGTCACTTGTTATTCATAGAACCATCAAGAAAAACCATTTAAATTTAACTATATTTAAAATAAAAAATTACAGTCAAAGAGTCAAGTATAATATATAAACAGAGTATGTCCTTAAACACAACAGATTACATTTATATTAAATAGGTTATATCACAATATGGCATTTTCTTCTTTACTGCGTAATGCAAGATTTCTCAGAATTTTTCGCAGTTTTTGATACGCCTTTTGGCGATGGCGATGCATGAAGCGATAGTGAAGAAGCGTCCATTGAAGAGCTGCTTCCTGACGGACCAATATTTTTTGGCGATTTCTTAGCAGAACCAAGATTTTTCTTCGGCGATTTCTTAGCAGCAGCACTCATCTCCGTTGAATTTTCTTCATTCTTTATTTCGCATACGGTACTTCGGAAATGCCTTTGCGACACTGGCGTTTCTGGCTTCTCAAAGTGCGCAATTTCGGGATTCTTTTCCAATGCGAGTCTCTCGAATTCCGACAGAAACTCCTCTTCCTTCACGCTGGCGTCACCCAATGATGCGACTGCTTGCGCTGGCGTTATAAGACCCAATTGGCACTTCACTTTGAGGTTCTCTTTTTTCAATCCGTACACTTCTTGGCGGTACTTCTCTTCGAGCTCATCAAACTGGTCGCATTCCTTCTCCAAATCATCGATACGCTGTCGGAAGGCGGACTAAAATTTTTTTTAAATGAATTATCAAAACCATGATTAATTTTCTGTAATTGTAATTTTCAAATCAATGACAACAGAGTGTTCCAAAAAAATGCCATTTGGACATTTTTGGCGAAAATTTTTCAAAACATTTCAAAAATCTTTTTTCTTAAAATCACTCATGGGTATTTTTATGCGAGAAATCGATTGCATGCATCGAAAAAAAACCTTGAAAAAGTCTCTTAGAACATGAAATATCCCATTTTCATATTTTCAAATATGAATTCCTATTGAAAAAAATATGAAAATCTTATATTTCATGGTCTGGGAAAGAGTTTTCAAGGTTTTTCGATGCGCGCAATCGATTTTCCGCATAAAAATACCCCTAACAAGTAGTCGTTTTAGAAGAAAAAATTAATTAAAAAATTTTCGCCAAAAATGGTGGTTTTCTTAGAACACCTTGTAAAATTCGATTTCTTGATTAAATTTCAATTTTTTGGCTAAAATTCGATTTTTTGGCCTAATTTCAATCATCACAGTTACAAAAAAATTAACATTGATCGTAACAAGGATGTGTTTTGTCACAAATTCGTCATTCATGAATCACAAACTTTACCTCAATTTCAGAATTCTGTTCCAATTGAGTTTGCAATGTTGTTACACGCTCATTCAATTCGGCTAGAAGCTTGTCTCGGGATTCCAGTTCTGCTTCCTTTTGTACGAGAATCTGCTGCTGAGCTTCTTGAATTGCAGCGTCTGTCGATCCATCTCGTTCCGTTGTTTCATCGACGCGAACTTGCAATGCAGTTAAGCGATCATTCAATTCGGATATAAGCTTGTCCCGAGATTCCAATTCAGCTTCTTTTTGCTCGAGATTTTTGACCGTTGCTGCCAGTTGATTTTGCACTTCCAAATTTCTATCGTTTAATTCATTCACTTGGCTAACGTATGACTGGACTTGTTGTTGAGCTTCTTGGATCGAGTTCTTTCTTGCTTCCTAAAAGAAAAATATATTAAGGTCGCATCAAATCAATTCATAATTTTGTTAATTCCTTTTATTCTATAATATCTATTGTAGATCACAGATACAGAATTAATTTTCGAACATTACTGAGGCACCAAAAATTCCGCCAAAATAGAAATTTTGTCAAAAATCGGAAAATGCTTTTCTACCGTTAGGATACGGCAAAAATGGTAAAACGGTGCTGGGGGACTGTGCATCACTGTCCCCCCTCCCCCAACATTTGTTCTCTTATAACTTTCTCCCCCTGATCAATTTTACCTCAATTTCAGAATTTTGTTCTACTTGAGCTTGCAATGCAGTTAAGCGATCATTCAATTCGACTAAAAGCTTGTCCCGGGATTCCAATTCAGCTTCTTTTTGATCGAGCTTATTGACCGTTGACGACAATTGATTTTGCAATTCTACGAGATTTGCTTGCAACTCATTCGACCGACTCATGCTTTCTTGAATCTGTTGCTGGGCTTCTCGAATTGCAATATCTTTAGCTTCATCTTGTTCTGTCGTTTCGTTTACTTGAGCTTGCAATGCCGTCAAGCGCTCATTCAATTCGAATATAAGCTTTTCCCGAGTTTCCAGTTCAGCTTCCTTTTGGTCGAGCTTATTGACCGTTGCCGACAATTGATTTTGCAATTCTACGAGATTTGCTTGCAATTCATTCGACCGACTCATGCTTTCTTGAATCTGTTGCTGAGCTTCTCGAATTGCAAGATCTTTAGCTTCATCTTGTCCTGTCGTTTCGTTCACTTGAACTTGCAATGCTGTCAAGCGCTCATTCAATTCGAATATAAGCTTTTCCCGGGTTTCTAATTCAGCTTCCTTTTGGTCGAGCTTAATGACCGTTCCCGACAATTGATTTTGCAATTCCATGAGATTTGCTTGCAATTCATTCGATCGACTCATGCTTTCTTGAATCTGTTGCTGAGCTTCTAGAATTGCAACGTCTTTAGCTTCATCTCGTTGCGCTGCTTCGTCTACTTGAACTTGCAATGTCTTCGTGCGCTCGTTCAATTCGGATAAATTCTTATCGCGAGATTCCTTAAAAATGGATCTTCAAAAAGAGCTCTATGACTTTTCACAACGAATGTATACATCAAATTTGGGGCTATTCAAGTCTGGGGCCCAATGACGTGAAAAAATTTGAAAATTTTTTCCAAAAATGATCCCCTTTAGCGTTTTAACGAGAAATCCAAAAAACGCACTCCCGAAGCATAAAAACACTTCATGACACCGTTTCGAGCAAAGTTTAATAGTATAATACGTGATTCTTGTTCAAAATGTGGTCCAAGTCACCGATGGTTGCCATTTTGAAATTTTTTTCACGTCATTAGCGCCCCAGACTTAAATAGCCCCTAAAATTTCCCTGAATTTCACTAAAATCTCGATATTGAAAAATCAATCTTGTATTATACATTCGTTGTGAAAATTCCGAGAGCCTTAAAAAGGTATCAACAAAAATAAATTTAGTCAAGTTTTTAATTCTTTTTGCTTCTCTTTTGAATTTTTTGCTCAAAACCGAATTTTACAGCACAAATAATGTAGAATAAAACTTACCAACTCAGCTTTCACTTGGTTGAATTTATCAATCTCTTCCGCCAGTTGCTTTTGAACTTCCAGGTTCTTGTCGTGTAATTCCTTCAATTGACTAACGTATAACTGAACCTGTTTCTGAGCCTCTAGAATTTCAGCATCTTTAGCTTCATTTCGTTCAGCCGCTTCGTCTACTTGAAATTGCAATGTCGCCATGCGCTCATTCAATTCGGATAAATTCTTATCGCGAGATTCCTTAAACATGATTTTTCAAAAGTTAACAAAAATAAATTTAGCCAAGTTTTTAGTTCTTTACAAAATGAGCCAAAAAACCGTACTTTTGAGTTTTTAGTGAAAAATTTTTTTCAAAAATCACCTATAAGGGGTATTTTTGTGCGAGAAATCGATTGCAATCTTTCTAGCATGAAAATACCTCTTATAGGTGATTTTTGAAAATTTTTGGCTCACTCTGTAAACAGCACAGATAAGCTATAACTTACCAACTCAGCTTCCACTTGATTGAATTTATCGATCTCTTCCGCCAGTTGCTTTTGAACTTCCAGGTTTTTGTCGTGTAATTCTTTCACTTGGCTAACATATAACTGAACCTGTTGCTGAGCTTCTTGAATCGCAATATCTTTTGCTTCCTAAAAGAAATCAATTCGTGCTAATTATATAGCTTGTAAGCTTACCAATTCGGAGTCCTTTTGCCGTAACTTAGTATTGAAAAGGACCTGACCATCCAGCAATTCATTGATCTGTTTCTGCAATTCCTTGATATCGCTTTCTTTGTTTTCCTTAAATGAAAAATGGTTACCATGTGACATAGTTAAGCATACTAGGCAGTGATGTAGTCATTTTGAAAAGACCCCTTCAAAAATGAAGGGCCTTTTCAAAAAATTTTTACTTTGGACCTCATTTTTTTCCGAAAATTTGTTAAAAATATAAGAAACAAGGCAATTTTTTCGAGTTTTTAAAAAAATTTCAAAAATCACTTTAATCCCCTGTATTTCGTGCCTAAAGTCACGAAAATTTTTTGCTGAAAAACACTCATTTTTAAGCGAAAAACGCTCAGAAATTTTTGATTTTCGACGAAAATTTTGTTGAAATCCTTGAGACTACGCAAAAGCCAGCGTCGCAGGCCAATTTTTTTGTGAAAAATGCTTGTTTATATGCTAAACATACTCAAAAATACACGGAGTTATTCCAAAATCATGAAAATATTGTTAGAAAAAATAGCTTTACGTGTCTAGCAACTTAAAAAATCTTTTTCCTCGATAAAAAATCGAATTTTCTCTTATCGGGAAACTCTTGAACACCCTGTATTTCCCTTTTACAAAACAAAAACTAACCATAAGTTTCGAATTTTTCTCCGCCTGATCACGATGATAAGCTATTTGTTCATGAAGTTGACCGACTAACTTTTTCATTTCAACAAGTTCTTCAGCCGGAATCATGTTGACGCTGGAACGACGAGACTTATAAAGGTTCTTAACAATGTAATTGAATTCTTCGAGTATCTTTGCGAAACGATCACACTTGCATTGGTTTTCGGACATAACATCGAGTTCTCGCTTCAGGAATTGAGCATGATCAATTGAATCACGAAGACGATAGACTTCAGTCGGCTCGCGATCTTCTCGTGGAGATGGTGGCTTAACAATCGTAAGAGACGAAAAAGCAGTGTTGTCTTGGGTTTGATCGAGCAGCGTTTCTTGAGTTCGTTCGAGAGTGTTTTCCTTGTTATCCTAAAAATTACCATTAACACATATTCATCAGCCTCACGATTACCTGATCTATAGCAGTTGGTTTTTCTGTATCTAGCATCGTCATAGTCGTATTAGAGAATGAACTCGCCGACAAAAATGAAGAAAATTCTCCAAGCTAAAATTTTGTTCTTCGTTTATCTCATGTTGTTTTTTCACAAAAATTTTTTGTTGAAAAATGCTTGTTTTTAAGGTATGTTAGATTTTAGCCATAGTGATTTTGATTATGTTCGAAGATGCGGCTGCAAAATTTACCCCCGCTTAAAAAACTTGCCGGCATATTAGACATATCCAAGAAAAAACTGTTATTGGAATCATCAAGAGTAGATGGGTTTGTTGAAGGAAAAGTTGCTGTCGAAAATGCTTTTTCAGTTTGCTCAATAAATGTGCTTTCAATATTTTTATCCGCAAGAATACGATAACTATTGTCCAACTTCGCAGTCTTGGTAGGAGTTAGCTCATTCGCTTCTTCATCAACATTTTGCAAAGTTTTCGGCTTCAAAGTTGAGAAAAGGGCTGAAGAGTTTCCAAACTAAAATAATCAAATCAGTAAAAATTAAGAAAAAAATTTACATGAACGCTTTCTTCCAGCAACGTTTCTTCCAAATTATTATCAATCAGCTTTCGATGAGATGGGTTTGCAGTTTTGATGACAAACTATAAAGTTAAAACAATGTGTTAAACTTTTTGAAAGTTAGACATTTTATAGATTCAAAATTGAACTAAATTTTTATGCAAATTTCAAAATATGAGAGCCCTGAACCTGAAGTCAATAAAAACTTTACATTGTAGGAAGTCGTATCTTCCAGCAAGGTTTCTTCTAAATGTTTATCGGCCGGAATCCGCGGTTGTTGTAATGAAGTGTCCAAAACAGAAGTACGTGCCTAAATTTTAATATTTTAAATTAAGATTCTTTCAATATATTACAGCAGAATTGCGTGTTTGTAACAGCTATAAGTGCAAAGTTTCGTTTCAAAAAATTCTACAACGGCACCCCTCCCGATAAACTCTAGCAGGCCCATATTTAAGGGGCAAACACTGGCCACCTATGGAATGAATTCCTCCCTCCCACAACAATCGCTGAAAAAATTTTCATAATGGTATCCCCTTATGTTTCAAAAAAATTCTAGTACTTTTTGAAATTCGACCCTTTCCCATTGGTCCCTCCAAAAGAAAAAGTGAAAAATTTTTTGCCTTCGATTTCAATGATGTCACAAATAGGAATAATATTGATTAAAAAACAATGTTTCACACAATATAAAGCTGGGTTTTAATGTTTTTTAGAGTTTTGATTTTTGGCCTAGTTTGGTCCACCGTGGGGAAATTGGCAACCCCCTGTACCCACCTTTTTTTTCTTGATTCCAATTTATAAAGAGATGATCAAAATAAGAAACAAACCTTTTTATTCGGACAAGCAACCGATCGAGGCGTTTTACTCACGTCATCGCTCATCATGCTCTCATCAACTTCCTTCAAATAGAGAAATTAACGATAAATAGAAGAATGCGTACCTTTATATCAGATAAATTGAAGCTTGAAGGATCGTAAAAGTTGCTCATTACAATATTCAATGCTGAATATAATAATTTCCAATTGCACTTGATTAACCTAAATAAAACGGATATAAATTGATCAATATATGACATTAAAAAAAATAAGGTTTAAATCAATCAGCTAGCGGACAATAGTTATTCAATGAGCAGCTAAAATCAGGTCCCGAAAATTTGGGTGCTAGCACCCGCATCCAAAAGCATACTGGGTGCTAGCACCTTTTCGAGCCCTGGCTCAGATACGTATTGCACACGTGTACACCCCCCCCCCCGAATTTCGGGGGAGAGGGACATCGCCCACAACCCGCAGGCCAAAATGAGTTTCGTCCGCATACCGCGGGCAGAGTTGGAAAGGGTGGTCCACACCACCCGAGTGGTGTAGTCTGGTGTTATTGGTGAAGTGGCACACAGTGTGGTGTGGCACCATACATTGATAATTTTTAAAATAAAAAATCGATGAAAACTGCCATTTTTCAACTAAAAAACTTCATATTTCACCGTTTTCGATCATGCCGAACAATATTCAACAAGTTATTGGAGAAATTGAAAAATAAAAAATATATTTTTCAAAAAACTTTCAAATTTCCGAAACTTGTTGTTTGATCAAAAACGGTAAAGAAAACACCGAAAAACGCAAAATCCGACAGTGGTAGTGTCCCCGAACTTTTGCCCTCCTGATACGATGGAATCTAAAAAGCTCGTTACTCAAGGTTTCCACTAATGCGCACTAATTGGTGGGGGTTACCCCCGAAATTTAGCTCTTTTACTACGTTCCTGATGATGAAAAATCCTGGTTAGTTTGACTTGATTTTCAAAATTCAAAAGTGATCACTTTTTTGAATAACTAAAGTTCCGCTCTCAGGGATCTCGTTAATACTTCAAACAACTCGAATCATTGGCTTAGCCGAATTGTTTTCTAATCAACACGATTCCTTGATTTTTGTAAACTCGCAGGCAAAAGATTTTATATGTGTTGGCATATGAAAAAACATGTATATACTAGTTCACATAAACGGGGCCCTAATAAGGATACTAGGACGGAGCGTACTTTACCGGTAAGTTAGGTCCTGAACGTAACTTACAGTTATGTTACATGAGGACAAAAGTCCTCGCCAAGGGGGCAAAAGTCTTGATATTTCAAAACGTGTTTTCTCGACAATTCTGGACGAGAAAACATCTTTCCAGCGTTTTTGACAATGTCAAGACTTTGCCCATCCCCCTCCCTGTGTGTCCGGGACATGAGGTCTTAGGCATTTTTGTAGATCGCATCGAGATCTACAAAAATGTCCAAGATCCTATGTCAAAATTCCTTAAGACAAAAAAAAGTTATTAGAGAGAATCTATACTTCACTCGCGTTGCGAGTACTCGCAACTTCTCAGTTACACTTCGTTTAAGTGGTTCGAAGTTACTCGCAAGGGCTGCGAGTACTCGCTGCTTCCAGCTATACTTGTTACTCGCGCGAGTTTACTCGCAACGTTTCGATGGACTACAGGTTGCGAGTACTCGCGAGGATTATAGGCAAGATCTAGTTGGAGGGAGCCGGACTTGAACCTTTGCCTGTTGGCTCTAGAGTTGTGCAGCACTCGAGAGTGAAGTATAGACCCCCTCTTAAACTTTGAAAATTTTCAAAAAAAAGTAAGTTAGGTTCTGGACATAATTTACCGGTAAAGTACGTTCCGTCATAGTGTCCTAATAAACCCTCCCTCCCACTATTTGTTGTAACCATCACTAGTCTAAGCTTATGTCTAGGCCCTAAGGAGGGGATAGTGCATAAGTGCCGAAATATTTCCGACAACACATTTCCGACTGTTAGAATTGCATGATTTTCAATAAAAACGCGTTTATTTACACGATTTAATACGGTATTCGGGTCGCCGAAATGCGCGCAAATAGTTTTTTTAACTAATGTACCATCTGAAAACAAGATCAAATGAGTACAATTTTTGCATAAACCATCGTTTTAACGCTGACTTCTTTTTGACTTTTTTAGACTCGATACTATAAGAGTATAATTTTTCATAAAACACGTTTTTAGATTTAAAAATGGGCTTGTGTAAATGTCCTAAAAGGAAAGTTACAAATCTTTTTTGCTTTGAACATCGAGTAAACGTTTGTGAACATTGCTTAGTGGCAAGTCATGAATCCGTGAGTTTTTGTAGTGGACTATTGTTATCTGTTGTCACATCTAGAATTACTTTTAGATGAACTACTACTAGCTGTTAGGGTAGTATAACTTTTTGTACAATTGTGTGTAGAAATAATGGAAAATTTTGCGACCTTTTTGGTGAAAAATAGGAAATTTTGGTCAT
The DNA here is from genome assembly GCA_034698545.1 of Acrobeloides obliquus. Lineage (NCBI taxonomy): Eukaryota > Metazoa > Nematoda > Chromadorea > Rhabditida > Cephalobidae > Acrobeloides > Acrobeloides obliquus. The sequence continues at coordinate 13,707 of JAQGBS010001829.1, forward strand.
TTTTGGTGAAAAATCGTTAAAGAGGGACCATTAGGATTTTTAGACAAAAATTTCGGGCAAAAACGTAAGGGAACCCTTATGATTTTTTCTGGCCTTTGGCCGGAATGGGGGTGAACCACCCCGAGTCCCCTCCCATAGCTACGCCACTGATTCTATTCTGAAAAAATTAAAATCTAAAATTTACAATGACATCCCGATCCAACAGCTAATAGTAGAAAAATTTGAAGCAATTCTGGTAGTTAGCAACGTGTGATCGCGGTTACAACGGTTACGGTCAACCTTCATGGTTTTTAAGTTTGTTTATTTTTATTTCAACGTTGACATAAAATTGAGAGTTTGGCGATTAAAAATATTCAAAATAATTTTTTACGGCGGTTATAATGTTTCGGTTAACCGAACCGTAACCGTTATTTGGTTACAAACGGTTATATGCGGTTATAAACGTTATAGGCTGTAATTGAACATCAAACGCCTATAATCGTTTATAACCACTTATAACCGTTTTAACCGAAACGGTTACGGTTCGGTTACAAATGGTTAACCGCGATCACACTGGTTAGCAACGCCTTTTTTAAGTATTATTTTTAATTTTTAGTGTATCGTGCAAACATATCTATCATGGTTAACTGACAGGTAAATTTAAATAAAATATGGGGGTAGAGAACGGATCAAATAGGGAACCTGTGTGGGTTGTTCATGGAATTGGTCTAATGTCAAAATACTAAAATATTGTTTAAACCTTAAGTTTTACTAGCTATTTAGTGACTTTGATCCAAATTGTTTAATGTGCTCTGAGCCATTGTCATCAAAAGAAACTGTCCGATTGAAGTGTTTTCGTATGTTTTT